>JZKD02S1905196.1:59426-75034 GCA_000966675.3 Picea glauca | reverse complement strand
AGGTTTTGAGATTATTAAATTTATTGAGGACAACGCCCGATTTAACATGTTAATAGGAAAACCTTGGATTGACAGAGATCAAGTCAGACAAAAGGAAGAAGAAGAAGTCTTAGAGTAGAAGAAGCAAGAGTTAAAATATTTCATGACCAGAAGGATCGCACACTTGATTGAAGAACAGGAGAACAAATTGAAGCTATTTAACACTAGAGACCTAGATGTCAAAGATGCAAGAACATTAGAAGACCCACATGAGACTAAAGTACCTATCCCAGATAAAGACGAAGTATTACCCCTAAGTCCTAGGAAAGAATCTCAACAACGCGAAGTGACTATGTCAAACGAAGATAAGAATCAGAATGGAAAAAGACATACTAAGATGAAGCTCACTGGAAAGAAGGCTAGAAATCTAAGTAAGAAGAGGGCTAAGATTGGAAAGTTGTAGAAGGTTCCAGAGGGAACTTTGCAGGAGGGAAATTTTCAAAATTGGAGCTTCGTCAGGATATTAGAATAGTGACACATGGCACTTCGCCATGGCGAAGAAATATAGCCGTTGGGGACATTATAACCATTCAACTGCTGCCCCAAATGGGTGGAAAGGAATTTAAGGCTTGGCACCAAACCGTTGGACCGCACCATAATGGACCGAACAGAGTTAATGAAGGTGTCATACCTGTTGCAAGAGACCCTTTGTCAAGTTACCTATTTATCCCATCGCACCACGCATCGAGAACACTTTTTCTAACCAAGAGTTTGAGCTCGTAGACTAAGTGAATTGTATACAGTGATCATTGCGCTCTTGCAGTTTATTCTAGTGCAATGTCTAAGTTAATTTGACCCCAATCTAATTAATCCTGAGCATGTATGTTCGAGGAACTCAATGCAGTCGAAGAATTAGTGACAAAATTACTCCTTGACTCGATGAATGAAAGAGTCATGTTGGAGAGAGGATTATCCACAAGTGTACACGCATCATCCATGAGAGGACTGCCAGCCTCTCCGTCAACTGCTCGAGCAAGACCATCTCGACCATCCAATGAGAAATGAACTAAGCACAGGGATGACTTAATGAATGATAAACTGATCCCGACTATCTTACCTACCTATATACCACCTTTGAGAGTTACTGTAAACTGCGACAGCGTACCTAGAGACTTTGAGTACACCTTGATCAATGCATACCTCCTGAAAGGGATACACGTAGTTTGCGCATACCAAGAAAAGATCGCAGCGTTGAAGTTTAGCAACTTCAACCTCGAAGACCAGAAATTTTACAACATGCTCACCCCACATAAGTACTTGACTAGAACAAAGGAAAATGATTCAAAGATCATCCCTCAGTCATGGACCCATAACCTCGCGCAATCCACCTTGCTCAACGTTATGAATATTCCGCACTTCAGACGACACTAGGAGGTGAATGCATGTGTCAAGATGCTTTTGTCCTGTTACCATGGTAGATACTTGTGGTTAAACCGCTATATCATAGTGGATCCGACATTGATCAATCAGATCACTGGGCTTAGTATGCAAGGCCCTGCCCCACAGGATTTATATCCCAAAAAAACCATGGATTGCGCTCTAGCTCAAAGGATCAAGGACACCTATGATGATGTCGATAAGGGCACATGAGGTTACAAGGTAGCTTCTATCTAGAGCAGCTCAGTGTGCCTCACCCATCAATTGATCGCAGGAAAGTTAGTACAAAAGAACCGTCCCACCCAAGTGACTAGTTTTGTAGTCGACCTCGCAGGGAAGTGCGCGGAGGGCCTACAAATGAATTGGGTGGAGTACCTGGTGAACCAAGTAGAAATTGACTAAAAAGAAGCCCAACATCAAGGGTATGAATTTCACTTCAGCTGGCTATTGATCCTGATCGCTTTCATTACCTGGGAGATGCCGGAAGGTGCGACCTTCCCGAACATCGATCCCTTTGAACCATTGGCTGCGAAGTTCAACACACTGTGGTATTCAAGTGACATGAATAAAAAGTGGCAGTCCAATTATGTATTTCATTCATACTACAACCATTTTAAGGTATCCATATAGTCCGTGCCTCGCATAACTCCGAATAATTTACACAAGTTCCAACCTTTGATGAAGTTCAATGTGGACCACCATTTCATTTACATCATAGCGCGCACTGACGAGAACAAGCAACAACTTCAGTCCTACTACAAGATAATAGAGGAGGACTTGGAGGAGATCACCAAGGACTGGTCGACATACCTCTTCATTCCAGCAGACCCTGCGGAGATATCCGATACAGACAGTCTAGAAACTGTGTCAGATACACCCAGACCTAGTAAGATAAAGAAGACTGAAGAGGTCTAGGATTTAGATAGTGCATCCATGAATACTTCTTCCATTTCACCAGAGAAAGGAGGTGATGGTGGAGAGATAGATGGCACATAAGTTGAACAGAATAAAGGCAAGGTCACACTGCCTAGAGATGAGGAGGACCCCTCGAAGAAAAGGAAGGTTCCCCCCCCAAAGCCTTCTTCTCAGAAGAATTCGAAAGCTTCTATGACCAAAATGCAGACTATCCTCACCTTAGATGACTTCAATTTCATTATAGCGGCCCTGAGTGATGCTTTGCTGGAGATAGAAGAGAAACAAGAGGCTAAGCAGGAAGTAATGTACAATAGAATCAAGATTGAGCTCCAAGGAGTACAACAAGAACTATAGTCTAGCCACATAGTCTCCATTGTGCCTCTATCATTAGGAACACCAGAACTGGGAGATGAGCTAGCTCAACTCCATTGAATAGCTGATACAGTCAAAGCTTCCCTTCGACGAGCACAAGAATAAATGGTGCAGGCCACCCAGGATTTGACACAAGTACAAGGAGTCCTTGTAGAGAAACGCAGTATTGCAGAACGAGAGAAGCTTTCTCTCCAGGCAAAGTTTGACGAAGAAAAAACCCAATTGTAGAAAGAAAAGGAACAGTTGCTCACAGAGCAACTCGAAGTAAAATAAATGGTCAACAGAGCACTTCGCTCTGTGACAGTCATAGAAGTAAATGCTGAAGAGAGAATTCCACAGCAAGTAGTGCAACTTGAAGAACTGATCCAACAACTCCAGCAGCGCATAGCAGATTTAGAGTTACGCACTTTGCCCGAGACCCCGTAGGACGTAAGAGACCAAAGGGAAGCAACCGCCAAGAGCATAGTTGATATACTAAAGGATTTTGCTAGGGAATGCAAGAAGTTGAGTAACCACAATGCCCAAACATATGAGAACCTCACCGAAAATTTGGAATTGCAGGCATTGGAGTCGCATCTCAAGGAAGCAAAGCAACATGTAGACACACTACAGGCATAGCTGAAGGCCATATCAGCTATAGACAAAATGAAGAGATCTCAAGAGCAGTGCACTGCATAGCAACATATCCATACAATTCAAAGCAAAGTTATGGAAGACACTCAATGACTCCAACCTATGCAAGATAAGGCCTATCAGTTGTTCACAGAGGTCAAGATATGAGGAGCAGAGCTAGAGCAGGTTGTTAATGCAGTAGAACAACACCTACAAGGTTCATCAAACGACACAATAATCCAAGAGTTCACCAAGCAAGAGGCCGTAGCACAATAACATGTCGAAGTAGCTTGAGCCAAGCTTGAGGCATTCGAGGCAAAAATGATCATACCAGAGTGACTCAGGATGAGTAACAGGTGAGTTTTGGGGGCTTGTTGTCCCTTGACCAAGTTTTGGGAGATTCTTGTCTAGGTTGACCTATTTTGGGACTTCGACATCCTAGCGAAGGAGGAGCGCAAGACGAAGCGGATATCATGGGATCTCAGCCCCTTTTTGGGTCCTTTTTGGGTTTTTGGGAATATGTAATGGGAATGGGATGTCGACGCATGGGTTGACCCTTGTTTAGGCCTATTTTGTAATATATAAATAGATGCTTAGGCTAGATACAAGTAATGGTGCATCTATGTGGTGTATGAAAGATAGCTAAGTGCTATGTGCAAACGTGGTGCATAGATGCTCTGTGCATACTGTGAGAGACTTGCAGAGCTAGGTGCAAGGTACTGTAATAGGCTGTGAGTGCTTTGTGCTGTAACACAAGGAAGGAGGATCTAGCGAGGTGCATAGATCTCCTGTCCTAGGCGAAGTAGGGTTTTGAGGCTCTGTGCTTGTAACGAATTGATTGAAGACAATAAATAAGAAGAGTTGGTGGACGTAGCACCAGGGTGGGGGTGAACCACGTAAACACTGTGTTGTTTTTCTTTGTTCTTGTCTTGATGTGTTTATAACTTCTCTTGCTAAGTGCTTTGATATAGATAGATAGATCTACTTATGCTTTGTGCTATGAATGTTATATCTGACTTCTATGAATGTGCTTAGTGCTTGCTTCTGCCAGATCTGATCCATTTGTTTGTGCTAAGTTCTTAAATACATTAGATCAGTGTGAATGCTGCAAGGATCTGTTTCATCAATGAAGTATATATTGATTGCATATTGAGGAACTGACGGTGTTAAGTTCTCTATAAAGTATCATAATCACATATCTGTGTCCCAACTAAGGTTGCAGACACTCGAGTCTTGCAACCACCCTTGCCTCTACCTTGGGTGAGAATTCATCTGCTTCGCAGGTATTGCCGAAAGGGTCGGTAGTTAGGGTTTTTTAGGTGTGCTATTGTAGCGTTGAACACTTGGTTTGCCCCTGTGCCAACATAATGTCACATCTAGTGATGGATGAGAACCATGTATTGATATAAAAAACACCCGTGGAGTTGGTAGGGACCAAAGCGACGTGTCAGCCTGACGCTACTTTGGGACTTCGACTCTTCGAGACTTCGGGATGCTTGGATGGAAATCTGTCGAAGTCACTTTCTCCCGGTTGACGTGGCAACCTCTCACTACTTCGGGAATTTGGGACTTTGGGGCTTCTATCTATTCGTTAATCCTTACGTGAATTTGAAACTCCAGCTGCTTGAGAGTCATTGATATGAATTGTACATGGGATCTCCACTATTGAAAATCAAGCCTATCTGCTTTCTTGCATTTCAAGCTTTGAAATGGACCGCTCTGAATGATGCATTTTCTCTCATGGTTTTTCCTTGTGCAAACAAAGGACTTGGATGGACTGCAAAAACTACAAATGACCCATGAAAACTTCATGTGATAACATTAACTCCACATGGGATGGAATCCTCCCTGTAAGCTTCCAAGAACAAGCAGTTTCAGTGTCTTATCCTAGGGCTATGGGGTCACTTATTCAAACACAAATAAAAATAAAAAGTGATATATATAATGAATGGAATGCTAATCATGGCTTAAGAAAAATATCTTTTCAAAAATTTCCCATTGATAGGGCCACCAAAAACTTCAGAATCCTCCAAGTTTTACAATTTATAAGTGTTATTTGAAAATACCGTAGAAATATTGAACGAACCAATCCACAAAGCTTCAAATTTACCATGATTTCCTTTTTCTTGCTTGGGTGCATCCCGTTTGAGCACTAGATATCCCAGCTGAAAATATTCTTTTCTTACCTTCTTGTCAAAATATTGCTTGATCTTCTGCTGATGGTCCTATGCTTTGCCAAGTAGCTGCTCCCTAGTTTGTTGTACTTCTACCACCTGTTGTATCCTCCTGACCATATCATCAGGTTCTCCTTAGTAGTACTAGAGGAATATTTCCATGGGAAAGGAAAGTTGAGTAGGAAATATAACCTCAACCCCATATACAAGCTGAAAATGGGAAACACCAAGTGACCTCTTTGTTGTAGCTCTATCAGCCCATAAGGCAAATTTTAGCTTTGAGTCCCATGCTTTCTTATTGTCTTGTAACAATTTCTTGATGATGTTTATGAGGCTCTTGTTAGAGGAATTTTCCAAAACATTTCCATTGGGGTAGTAAGGAGTACAATGGACTAATGTAATCCCATATTGTTACAAAACTTGATCAATGGTTCAAATTTGAAGGAAGCGACATTGTCAGTAACAATCCTTCTTGGACAACCAAATCTTGACATGATATCCTCGACAAAACTAATGATTACCTTGTGGGATGCATTCCTTGTAGGAATGACTTCTATCCACTTGTTAAAGTAATTAGTGGCATTCAAAATCCACCTATGCTGACCACTTGAAGTTGGATGGATTTCCCCAATGAAGTCAAGACCCCACTGTTGAAAAGGTCCAGAAGCCACCATAGGCTTCAAAGGAAAATATTTGAGCTGCTTCTTTCTAGAAAACTTTTGTCATTTGACATAAGCTCTAATATTTTCACAAACATCAGTAAAAAGGCTAGGTAAGAAATACCCAACTATGAGGATCTTATAGGCCATGGTCCTCCAAAAATGATGGCCCCCACATAAGCTATCATGAAAGTCAGTCATGGCCCTTTGAGCTTCCTGTGGATCTAAACATCTCAAAATAACTCCCAAAGGATCTTTGTAGTACAAGATATGATCAATGAGACAATATCTGATCATTTTAAGCTTCAAATTCCTCACCTTGTTCTTGTCCAAATCATCAGGAGGTTGCAACTTCTGCAGAAAATATATGATGTCTTTATACCAAGTGCATTCTGCCAAATTGGGGCTGGCATGAGATATTTTATCAGCAAACTCAGCTTGCCGATTCTCTAAGTTTAATTTCATGAAATTAACCCCTAAATATTTGCAATTTGATTCAGCCAACAACTTGGCTAAACCTTGGCCTTTCACTAGTTTAGTGGGCTTCATTTCAAGGTCAAATTCCAGAATTTTAGCAATCCACTTGCTCATCTTCCCATCTATGTTAGGTTGGATAAGTATCTCTTTCACTGAGGCTGAAGGGACATATGCAACAATATTTGAACGTAGAACATATACTCTAAAATCCTTGAGGGATTTGACCAAAGAATAAGCCTTCTTCTCCATGATATCATATCTCATTTATGCATCCCTCAATGCTCTGCTGAAAAAGGAAATAGGCTGCTCTAACCCCTTTATTTTTTTCTGCAGCAAAACACCAACCAATGTGTCAAATGAGGCAAAGGAAAATATCAGAAAATACTTGGAATAGTCAGGGCTGATGAGCACAGGTGCTTCAGTCAAGGCCTTTTTGATCTGATAAAAATATTCTCGAGACTCAATAGTCCATCTCACCTCATTTCCCTTTCTAAGCATGGCTGTAATGTACTTTACTAATTCAACAAACTTTGATATGAACCTTCTTAGAAAATTGGTTTTCCCTAAGAAAGACTGAATTTATTTCTTGCATCTAGGAAAATATAAGGTTTGTATGGCCCGTACCCTACTTGGATCAATTCTTACCCCTTCTGTTGATACAATGTTCCCCAATAACTTACCTTCCTTCATAGAAAACAAATAATTCTTAGGATTGAGAGAGAGACCAAACTTTCTGCACTTTAGGAAGAGCTTTTTCAAATGATGATAATGATTTTTATCATATTTTGAGAACACTGTAATGCCATCTAGATAGATGACTACAAAATTTTCCTTCTCCCCAATGAAGGCAATGTCCATTGCTCGCTGAAAGGTCACTCCTGCATTCATCAATCCAAAGGGTATTTTAGCATACATGAATGTTTCCCAAGGAGTAGTAAAGGTTGTATTCTCTCTATCTTTAGGAAAGACATAGATTTGATTGTAGCCAAAAAATCCATCAATCATAGACATCCTAGATGAACCAATGACTCTCTGCAAAATGTGCTCCATCTTTGGCAAGGGGTAATTATCTTTCTTGGAGATTCTGTTCAAATTCCTGAAATCAACACATAGTCTAATTTCCCTATTTTTGTTCCTTACAGGGACTAAGTTAGCCACCCACTCAGAGTATCTCAAAGGAATAATGATTTTGGCATCTAACAACTTCTTCAATTTTTTTTTTCCATAATAGGAAGCATCATGGGATTTATCTGTCTGAGTTTCTACCTAAAAGGCTTGGTCTCCTCTTTCAAATGGATCTTATGTTCAATGATGTTTGTGTCACATGTTCTTAAATATTCATATTTTCAGGAAAACACGTCATCAAACTCCTTTAAAATCTTAACATACTCAACCCTTTGTTCCTTTGACAAGCTGCTAGACAACTTAACATACTTTGGATCCTCCTTTGTAACTAAATTGCATCCAGTCACCTCAACATTTTTAGTTGAACCTTTAATCTTTACAACAAAATCATTTCTATCAAACAACCTCTCCAAGGGGACTAGTCCTTTTGGAATATGGTTACTGGGCAACTGAACAATATGATGGCCAACAATTTTATTCAGAAAAATATCATTATGAGGGCCTTTTTTAGTATCATGATCTTGATCAATATGTAAGAAAAAAAACTCATCCACAGTCTCAAGAAATATTTTTATCTCAAAATCATCCTCAAAAACCTTCCAATGTTTGACATTGTCAGGTATAGAGGGTCTATACTTCACTTCCACATCATATTTGAGTTTAGGGGGAAAAGGAATTCTGAAATTACTTGCTGAAACAACTAAGGAATCTGTCATAGTGTTCTCCTCTATTGGAACAAATGAGATATTAAAATCTAAGAAGAAACTATAAAAAAGATCCCAAATTTCATTTCGGTAAGTCTTTAACCTGGGGTGTTTAGCTTGATACATATTTTTAACTTGATGAACAATTAATTCAACATCTCCAAACACTTCTTGCTCTTCAATCCTCATGTCTTTATCATCCCTCAAACCCAAAACAAGAGCCTCATATTCTGCCACATTGTTTGTAGTTTCAAATTCAATCTTGTAGGACACATATATGATCTCTTGGGTAGGAGAAATAAAGACTACACCAACACCAACACCCTCCTTAGAAGAGGCCCATCAAAAAACATCTTCCAAACAAAGGTATTAGGAGGAGGATCTTCACAAGAGGTGCTGGATTGCTTTCTAATTTCAACAGGTGGTTGAGGAGCATTAATGAGATGCAACATATTGGATCCTAAATCAATATCAAGTGAAAAAATATGGTGGTTGGTAGGTTTTTCTTCATCACTGATGATGTAGGCTAATTTTTCCAGCCTATAAATCCTTCTATGTTCTCCCCCAAACATAGGAATGGTGAAATATAAAAGGTCCATCTGCAAAGTTCCCCTTAGTCTTTTGATCCAAGATCTTGACAAGAGCATCCAAAACTTAGGGGGGACATCAACCACCACAATATCCATGACCACACTTTTCATTGGCAATTGGAACAGGGTAACAACCAGGTCTTTAATAACCCCAAGACACTTCAGCTTCCTGAAATCAAATGAGTACATGTCATGGTAGGTTTTTGTAACTTCCAACCTAAGCTCATCCATGATAGTTTTAGGCATGAGGTTATGAGATGCCCCTGAGTCCATCAAGAATTTGTGCAACACTTTATCATGAATGTTTAATGATGTGTAGAAAGGGGGGGATGAGTCATCTCTATCCTCTACCAAAGGTCCTAGGATGACAACTGGTTTTTCATATGGAAGGTCGACTGAATTTGTGGAATTAGAGGGAGGCTCAGGATGCAACATTTTAGAAATATATCTTTTGAATTCCTCATTCTTAATCAGCTCCAAAAAAGGTACAGGGATTTTAATTTTTTGAATCTCACTCTCAAAGATAAAAGAGGATGGAGATTTCAAAATCTCCTTAACTTTTGGGGTAGGGATCTTAGCCAATGCCTAGGGGTTTTGTGCATCTTTTTATTTGCTACTAGCTGCCACATCCTTAGCATAATTTTCTATTTTAGTGGGATGATCAAAAGTGCCAGTCTTCCCCTCTTTCCTTTTTGACCTTAGGTTGTATTTACTTGGATTTCCATTTTTTTTCCCCTTTACACAATTAATTTAAATGACTATCCATGAGAGACTCTTCAAATGTAGATTGGGTTAAATGAGGAGATGAAGAGGTGTCACCAAGACAATGGATTTCAGGATCAATTTTTTCATCCTCTCCTTCCTCATCAGCCATAAGGATTTTTTGGAGAGGGGCTTGGAATTTTTTATCATCCCTATCCCTATTTCTTTGATCTCTTTGGAGGGCCTGAGGGGCATTATTTGGTCTTCTGAAATTACCTCTATTATCAACATTCCGTGTGTTCCTATAATTCTTCTTTCCTTCAAGTTTCAACTTCTCCATTTCAGCAGAAAGTGATTTTACCAATTTTGTAAGTTCATTAACTTGAGGGTGGATGATAGGGGATTCTGAGGTTGAAGCTTCAACCCTACATTTCCTTTTGTCTTTATCAGACTTTCCCCTAATTTTGTCCGCTGCCAATATGTTATATTCTACTTCCAAAGCTACATCTTGCATATGATCTAGAGAGGTATCCCTTCTTTCTCTCAACATGAGGCAAAACTCAAGGTCAAAATCATTGGCATAGGTAATCCTGGCAGAGGTTTCTGTAGGATTTATTTCAGCTGGAATATTTTTGTACATTCTATTAAATATTTTTGATAAATCCAAAACATATTCCTCCTCTTTCCTCTTAAGTGACCCAAATTATGTAATATAATAAAGGAAATTCTTTTTATCCCCCCAATGCCTCAAGAAAGAATCATCCAAATCTTCAATCCCAACAATAGATCTAGGAGTCAAACCCCTAAACCATTTTCTAGCCTCACCATTAAGGCTCTGTACAAATATCCTCATCCATACATCTTCATCCTCAATGCTAAGATTATATGCATAACTATAAAAAGATGTAAGGTGTTCCTCTGCAATTATGTCTTCCTCCCCTATGAAATTGGGCATGTACTTAAGGTATTCGCCAACTGGGAGAGCATTCATAGGATCAGGTAAAATAAGAGGGGCATACCTAGCAGCCACTATGGTGTCCATCCTATTTATAGGAAGATTAGCACCTGCCATTGGGTTGTGAACTGTAGGAGAACAAGGGGGAGATGGAGCTTTGATAGATACAAATGCATCTTGGATTTTTGGAGAGAGAGGAAGCGTTTGAGTCTTGGAGGAATATGGTATAATGTTCAAGGGAAAATAGGTTTCCTCTTCTTGAGTCACAACAACTTTGATAGGAGGAGGAGTAGGAAGGCCCAAAGTAGGAAAATCCTCAAGATTCTCAAGACTAAACAAACTTACAACATCGAGAGAAGAAAGGGTTTCAAAATTTTCTTCATTCAATTTGGGGCTAAATGAAGAGTATTCAACAGGAAAAGTTTCAAAATCTAAACTTTTAGACACTTCAACAGAAGGTAAAAGAGGAGAATTGGATATGGCTACTGGAGTTTTAAAAGTAGAATCATGTAAAATACTAGGAGTACCTAGTAAAATAGATGAATAGCCTTCTTGAGAAGCCTTTCCTTTCTTGATAATATTCTCTGGGTCAACTTCAGGTGTTGCTAGAGGTAGATGTGGAGTAGACCTCATGTGTCTTCCTTTGGGAGACACAACTGAAATAGTGGAGTCGCCAGGTGCAAGCTGCAATCTTTAATGTACTGAATTCTAATGCACCTTCAAAATTAGTATTTCTTTGTTGTTCAATCCTAGGGAAATGTCTTCAATCCGTTCCCCGAAAATGACACCAATAATATTGGCACTGAGAATCACCCTCAGATTGCAAGAGGATAAGATTAAGACCCATCAAAAGGTTTGTGAATGTAAATTAATGATGAAAGGTTAAATGGACAAAACTCAACATAAGAATTATTTAACACACAAATCTGAGCTAGCATGCATAAGCAAATGAGGTCTTGATTAAATTCAGTTAGTGGTTTAAGGATAAATGTGAATAGAAGGAATACTTAGTGAGGAAAGTGCATAGGTATACTATAAGCATCAGACCTTCAAGCATCCAAGAAAATAAAAAACTCAGTCACAAGAACCTCTTGAAACTAAAGTTTAAAACACTGAAAAAATTCATAGCCACATTATAATCAAACATCCATTATAACACAACCACAACATATCATATGGATCATCCAATCATGAGCATTTCAGAGTAGGAGGAAACACGATGATGAAAAGAAACTGACTTCTATTAACGCAAATTTCTCAAGTCCCATACATAACCAAAGAACAACTTTGCTTATTCAAAATATTACAAAAGGGAGCTCTGTTCAACCATACGATCCCCTCAAATAATTCATATGATGTATTTATAACCAAGACAATAGCTGGTGTCTTCTCTTGTCTATCCTATTCCTTCTTTCAGAAGGAAACTCTGGTCAGTATGGGCATGTAGGAGAAACTGCCCTTTGTGGTACTTCGGGCTGAGAGCTTTCTATCTCCTTGGCTAGACCCTCCATGCTTCCATTTAAGGGGGGTAGTTGATAGTTCAACCACTAGTCCTTCTTTCATTAACTGATTTCTTCTTGGGATCGAATGTGGAAAAACTACCCTCTGAGGTACTTCGGGCTGACAATTTTCTGTCTCCTCGGTCGGTCCCTCCATGCTTCCATTTAAGGAGGGGAGTTGATTGTTCTCTTTCCTCTAGTGATACTGGTCGTGGTGTTCTAACAATTTGCTTCTCCATATGACTCTTCTTTGATGATTTTTCTTAACGCCCAATTTATGTTGCCACGTGTTGATCTCAGATTGGACCCCATATAAGCTCATGATTGCGGAATCTACCAAGGGCAGTTTGAGTCCACGCCGCTTCGACCCCCGCAATCCACCACCAACTGCCATGTACTTATTTCTCTATACCATAGTGTCGATTGCGGGATTGCTCTAGAATTTTAACGTTTAGACATGTTCCATCTCTGCAATGAAGTGTGGCCGTTGATTTGATGCAAATCCGCGATTTGGGAAACACTGATGTTTTAGCCCCCCTGCTAAAATTTATCCATTTGCTAACTCCAGAATGCCTTTAAACTAGGGATGATTTTAAGGATGGAAATTTATTTTAAAATGTAGAAACCTTGGCGAATAAAACTAATCATTCATATGACAACTATAAATGTTTGGCAATATTTTTGTAAAAATATTCAAATTTCTAAGGATTTTATATAGTTTGTATAAAATTTTGGTGTTTTGTAAGTAAAATAATTTTATCCTATATAATTTGAGCGAATCATTTTTAGAATGGAGAATCGTTTTTTGGGAAAAACCATGGAAAATTAGCCCATGAGAAAAATTTAGCCTCTAAAATCATCCTTGCTTTAAACCATGCTCAGAGATGGAGCCAATTTTGGTGCTTGACAACTTTGAATGCTGAGAAGGAATACCTCTTGGAGAATGATCTTCCAAATCTGACATGGTGGACTGATGCTATATAATGTCATAGCTAGTGATGGATGAATGCCATGTGTTGAGTTGAAAAACACTCGTGGAGTTGGTATGGCCCGAAGCGACGTGTCAGCCTGATGCTACTTCAGGACTTTGGCTCTTCGGGACTTCGGGATGCTTGGATGGAAATATCCCGAAGTCACTTTCTCCCAGTTGACATGGCAACCTCTCGCTACTTTGGAACTTCGAGGCTTCTCTCTAGTTGTTAATCCTTGCATGAATTTGAAACTCTGGTTGCCCGAGAGCCGCTAATCTGAACTGTACATGGGATCTCCGCTGTTGAAAATCGAGCTTGTCTGCTTGCTTGTATTTCAAGCTTCGAAATGGACTACTCTGAATGTTGCATTTTCGCTCATGGTTTATCATTGTGAAAAAAAAGGACTTGGCCGACCTGCAAAAACTAAAAATGACCCATGACAACTTCATGTGATAACAATTATGTTCATTTTTCTATATATGATTAAATCTCAAATAAAGCAAGAAAACATTTTTTATAAAAGAAGAAATAATGACTCCATTTACCCAATAAAGGCACTTGGTCTACTATTCTTTCGTGCCTCATATGGAGCCACAATCCCCGGATGGAGCCTATGTTCGAACACTTTAGAAAATTTTCAAACAAACATTAAAACTTCAAAATATTTTTTGTTTTTAATCTTATAAAAATAAATTATGAAAAAACTTAGGAATATCGTTCTTTTTAGAATAAAAAATATAATCGTTATATCTGTTGGGTATGTGTTATATTCTTTTCATGTGTGTGTGTGGGCGCGTCAGATATGACAACTGCATCTGACGATCCCTCATAGTAGTTCTCTGTTTGTGCCGTGTGCGCCGAGCGCTTTCCTAGAGGGGTCCCAAGGGGGGGCAGGTATGCCCCCCCTGGTTATGCGCAATGTTCAGCACCGGGTGTAGCCCGAGGAAGCACTCCAAAATTATTTTTTGGGCAGTTTTTTCTATTTTTAGCGGTTTACTAAAAATAATCCTGGTTTTAGGGATTAGGTTTTTGGTATCTACGAAATGCCTAAAAACATTGTATATATTGTATAGTGAATGCTGAAATTTGATATAATGAATATAAGAAAGGTTTTCTCGGTTGAGGGTTTCTGGTATAAAATCTCTATGTATGAGCCATTGATTCAATTCTATTTTGCTTAAGAATATATATGCATTGCTTTACTTCACAGGTTTAAAACTTACATGTGGTATCAGAGCTCGTTTTTGGATTCAGAGGGATGCCTTTGTTGTTGAGGGGTTAGCTCAGTATTGATAAATCAAGTTTATCTTGGGTCTGTGATAAACCTGGGTTTAGTGGGAGCTTTTGCAGTGGAGATTCAAGTATAGAAAGAGGAATGGCGAACTCATCTAGAATCGAGATAGAGAAGTTCAACGGTAAAAAAATTGAGCTATGGAAGCTCAAGATGGAGGACATTCTTGGAGAAAAAGAACAATGGATCACTGTGGATCCTGGTACACAGCCTACTGGTACACCGTCTACTAGCACACAGGCTACTGGTACACAACCTACTAGTACACAAACTACTAGTACACCAACTACTGGTATGTCGAAGGAAGATTGGGAGAAGTTGGAAAGAAGAGAAAGGAGTACTATTCGACTCTGCCTGGAAGATTCGGTTTTGTTGAATGTCTCGGGAGAATCTACAGCCAAAGAACTATGGGATAAGTTGGAGAATTTGTATCAATCAAAGTCCCTGTTAAACAAGCTGTTTCTTCGAAACAAGTTGTATCATCTTAGGATGGAAGATGGAGATTATGTGATAGAACATCTAAATGCCTTTAATACTCTGGTAAGTCAACTTGTCTCTATTAATATTACGATTGCAGAAGAAGATAAGTGTATTACTTTGTTATGTTCTTTGCCAGACTCTTGGGATAATCTAGTTGTAGCAATTGGTAGTACCACTCAATCTATGTTGAAGTATGAGGATGTAGTTTCATCCTTGTTATCTTAAGAGATGAGGCAGAAAAGCATGGATAGTCATAGCACATATGCTTTATTTATAAGAGGTCATCCCTAAGACAGGAATCCTGATAAGCCTTTGGGGGGGAGATCTAAATCTATAGGTAGATCTAAGTCTCCAGGAAAATCTTTGAGGAAATGTTGGAAGTGTGGTAAAACATGGCATTATAAGAAAGACTGTAAGTCTAGGAAGGTTGATAAACCAAAGGGATCTGATAGTACCTCTTCCACAGAGGCGAAAACCTCCACTAAAGAAGGAGGTGATGTTTAACTGGCATCTACAACTACACATGCAGATCGTGATGTATGGTTGATCGACTCAGGTGCATCATACCATATGACTCCTCATAGGGAGTAGTTCTCTGAATATGAAAAATATGATGGTGGTGATGTATTCCTAGGAGATGACTCGACAACCAAAATCTTGGGATGT
>JZKD02S1905196.1:37087-49374 GCA_000966675.3 Picea glauca | reverse complement strand
TTTTGGTTTTCCTTCAGAGGTCCTTTTGTATGTTCCATCGAGGATTTCTAAGTTTGACTTTGGTCCAAGATTTCTGTGTGAAATTTTGTAAAGACAATGACTCTTTGGTGAATTGGAATGAAATAAAGGATTGCTTTATGTCTCATATATCTTGAGTATCATCTTGGTGTCTTTACTTCTATTCTTACATTTATTTTAGCAACTGATATGTTCAGAAAAATACATAAAAAGAGAATTTCCAACAAGTTTTTTGTTGATAAAAGACTAGCCTAAGCATTTGTAATTAATACTTGTGAGTTAGGATATATATATTTTTTGGCTATAAACATAGGTTCATATTCCCGTCTACTTTATTTTAGCCAAGTAAATTCTGAAAATGCTTGAGTAAGATCAATTCATATCTTTTCCTCAACATTTATTTAGCGACCATACTGGGGAGATCTTTGATATCTCTATGGTTAAATTTTGTTTTCGATTTTCATCGATACATACTTCTTTTTCTGTTTTTAATTCCTTGACCGTTTTTCTATTCATGACTGTTCCTGTTGCAAGATAGCCCAATATTGAGACCAATCTCCAAGACCAGACTAGCATTTATTTGAACCTGTTTCATACTATTTTAGACACTGCTAGGACCCATGCCGAGCTTAACCATTCTTGGGCAGCAATTGAAAGGGATATTAGTGTTCAAGAACAATTGGAAGCTAGACGTAGGCAACCTAGAAATCAACAGTAACCTTTTGTTTCTTTAGTTTTGGCCCTTATTTCATGTCATTAGATTCTCGTGCTTCTAGGAGAAGAAGGGGCTTGTCACCTGAAATCAATCCTATTGCTGAAATAGGAAGGAGAAACGTTCTGTTATCCACCCAACAAATTTCTCTAAGGATAACTTTACCTGATTCCTCCAACTCGTCCTTCTTTCCCTCATATATCATCCACAAGATGGCATCTAGCGGTGGATTTGGTGGCACTGGAAGTGCTCCATATTCCCAATATTCATCGTCATCGGTGATTGGTAGCTTGTACAATCACCATATCCCCATCCAATCTACTACAAACCCCACCAAAGTCATTAAAAAGTATGGAACTTTTCAGTTTGAAGAAGATGCCACAACCACACCATGGCATGTGTCCTCCCCTCTTAAGCTAGCACTTTCTATTCACCCACTTTCAAAGTTTAAAGAGAATCTGCCTAAGTTTTTAGGAAATATCACCGTCAGTACCAATGAACACCTAGTGGAATTTTCTAATGATTTTCATAACATAGGGGCTAACGACAATGACACCTGCATGTGCTTGTTCGTCAATTCCTTGGAAGGAAAGGCTACGACCGACTTTTTTGACCTTCTTCCTAAGATCCTGTCTACTTGGGAGGAGTTGATTTATTGGTTCCGATCCACTTACAGGCAATCCAAAAGCCCCATTGAGAAGTCAAGGGAGTATAAAAATGTCACTTACAAAGATGGTGAGACAATTAGGTCCTTCAACTTGCATTTCACCAAGTTGTATAATCAAATTCCCGAGCTTATCCTCCCTCAGAACCAATCCGCTTTCATGCATTACTACAATGAATTGCCTTCTCCTTATAGTCATAGGCTTGAGGAAAAATCCATTGACAATCTCGGCTCTTCCCTGCATACTTTCTCAGAGTACGAAGAACAACTTGAATGAACTGGTCTACCCCAGGGAGAATCAGTTAGACAGACAAACATGTCCACTCTCTTACAACTAGTACAAGATATGAACAATCGTATGATAGCATTCGAATGAAAGAGTATTATCTCCCCTCTCACCCCTGGAGATTCATCCTCTTCTGCCCCTCCTTTTAGAAATCTGGTTGAGAACAATTTTCATCCCAAGGCCATCCTACCTCAGAGTTGGTGTAACTTTTGCGAGGAACACCATGAAGAAACCACATGTGAGGTAAGGAAGAGTGCCAGAGACAAGATCTTTGGTAAAATACTGGAAGCTACTATCGTTGTCCTAGATTTTTTTGAACCAGAAGATGTCATGGTTATCAATAGCATAAACAAATCCTATGCCCCAAAAGGCAAGTTTGACCCTCCTCGCAGTTCTTCTAGCCCGAGCTCATCTTCAACCACTCCTGCGCCCCAGGTTCCCAAAATTTCTAAGAGTCAAGGAATCACTCCTCCTCCCTCCTCTTCAAAATACAATATCCTGAATCAATTGGCCAACATCAAGGCATATGCAACCCTCCTAGACATGGTTTCCATCCTTGAACAATAGATGCATCTAAAACAATTCATGGAATGAAAAGCTTCCGTTGTAGCCAATCTTTCCGAAGAGGTAGAAGAAGAGGATTCTTCTATAAATAAAGTATGTGTACATCATTTTAGATACCCTGTAAAAAACCCCCGTTCTATATTTTTGTAAAGATCATGGATAAAATTGCCCATTATTGCCTCATTGATGGTAGTTCGAGCCCAAGTGTGATGTCGAATATTATTATGGAAGAGCTAGGATTGTCTTGTACAAACGAAAATGATAGAAGCATGCTCTCCTATAATAGTCTACAACAAATGAACATAGGCAATATTAAGGATGTAACCTTGGTTTTATGTGCTCATCCTGAGATAAGGACAACCCTCAGTATCCAGGTGATTGATATGCCTGTAAGAAATCATTCAATTATCTTGGGGAGAGATTGGAAATCCCTAACAGGGGGATACCTCTCGCTCAACGGGACACATTTATCCGTTCCTCAGAATGGAAAGAATATCATCGTCCTTAGAGAAGGAATAATTTTACCCTACATAGAGAGTGTTCCGAAATCTAGCATAAACTATATTGAAAAACACCTAGGAGTGTATTCCATATTCGATGAAGAGGATAATATTCCTCTGGAAAGAATTGATTTAGAGGATGAATTATGGTGATGCACTTCGATGGTTCACACTCAAATGAAGGTAATGGGGATGCATTATCCGGTTTCCCCTGCAGGAAAGATTCATAATCTGTCATACAGGTTGGAGTTTGGTTGCTCAAACAATGCCGCTGAATTCAAAGCTTTTCTATTAGGCATTGAGAATGTCCTTAATGTTGGTTGTGGTCACCTTTCAGTTTTCAGAAATTCTGAGCTTTTTGTGAACCTGATACATAAGATATGCTCTGCTAGCAACAAGCTGATGGAAAAATATTCCCAAACTGTTTGGGCACTCATCTCGAACCTCCTATCTTTTAACAACACTCATGTTAGGAAGGAGTTGAACTCAATAGCTGATCGATTAGCTGCCTTCACAGCCTCTCCTACTCAGCATCTCTTGCCTCACTAGCCTAATTGTGCTTTCCAATCTCTACATCGTCCATACATTTCCGAGAATGAAGAATTTTGGAAGGCCATCCCTAACAATGAAAGCAATTGTGCTGTCATTCAAAATAAACCCCTCGATCCGGAGGAGATTATATTTGTAGAAAATAATAAAATTCCTAAAGGCTTGAATCCTCTCAAGGGTTCATTTTCCTTGAGTGTTGTAGGAAACAAAGAAAAACAAGAAGAAGAGGTGTTACAACTGAAGGTGGTTGAAGCCATATCCATGAAAATTATGACACCTGGATCTTCAACGAACGTTAAAATAAATGTCCAGGGTACTGATAAAGAAGAGATGAGGTATGTTGAGTTACTTGGTGGATTTAAAAAAGTTTTTTCTTGGTTTAATGTGGATCTTTGTGGTTTTTATCCAGGTCTTGTTTAACATACCATGGAACCAGCTAGGCAAAAAAAAAGACTTGTTAACTTTGCACTGAAAGCAACCTTTCGTAGGGAGTCGAGGAATTTCTCAAGGACTGAAATGTTTTTTTTAGTCCACCCTAAATGGGTTTCCAAATGGGAACCTGCCTCAAATACCATTGATAATATTAGAACTTGCATTAGTCTTCGAACTTTCAGGCAAGAAATTATGAGAAATCCTTTCCCCCCTCTCAACATGAAAAGATTTCTACAATAGGTTGTAGAGTTACACTTGGAGCCCTTACTTGATAGTTTGTTTGGTTACAATAAAACCAAGGTAAAAGGGGCAAATATTCACAAAACCACTTTTATTACAAATCGTGGTACTATGTCTTACAGTTTCCTACCTTCTGGCTTACTTGATACCAGTATCGCCTTAAAAGGGCCTATACACGCAACTTTCAATGAATTGGTTAGTCTCCATGTTTATCTTGATGATTTAATCATATGCATCAAAAGGATGATAGTTACATAAGAGTGTCAAGTGTTGGGTCATTTCCATATTACTTTTGTCTTGGACACTAACTTGGAAATTTTAAATGAATTACAGAGACAATAGTTTTCTCACAACACTAACAATCCTCGCTTGAAGTATTGCGAGGGACTAGCGTGAAAAGTTTTTTTTTTTTGCTGATTGGATCTTTCTGTATACTGGTAGCTTAGCTTTGTTTTCAATTTTTTGTGCTTCCTTTTTCTACCTTATGACATTTTAACTTTTTCTTTATGAATTGATTTTTCATTTTCTTGCTACGTTTTGTTTCTGTGTTTTACTGTTGTTGTTTTATTTTCTTCATTATTACTTCTGTGGAAATTTTTTGTCTTTATCATATTTTAAGTGTTTGGTCAAGTTATAATGTTGGATCAACTCTACCACAATGAAACCCTTGAAAAATCATTGTTAGTCGATAACGATCGAGCTTACATAGTTTTTATGATCTCTCCTCTGAAAGGCCTTTGAATTTGTTACATGTTTTCGTTGCTATCTTATGAGGAATTGGTTGTTTCCCACTCCTTCTTGCCATTTCTTCATCCATCGAGATCTTAAGAGAAAATATATTAGTCTGCCTCTTTCAAGTTAAGAGCATATTACAGTAAAATGATTATGCATATAGTGGTAAAACCCCTCATACTTAACATTTTTCATGAGTTATTCCCAAATTCCCGGTCATCTTTCCATTAAATCCGCTCATTTCCCCCTATTGCATAATCATTCGAGTCACATCTTCTTGAGATTACTATTCTTTGTCTGCGAAACCATGAGTTCTGAGTTCTAATATGTTAAAAACAAATTTCCCCGCAGAGTCGCCAGTTTGTTGATGATTGAAAACGTCAACGTAATTTCGCCCACAAAGTGTTGCTAAAGCCTATTATTATATAAGACAAAATAATGCTAGTATGTGGGACCCCCTTGAGCTTTGAAGATCAGATATGTTCATTTTCAATGTTATGATGATGTGCTACACAGGTTCACGTGGTTGATGAGAATATGGTTGTCATTGATATGACTTAAGCTTTGGGATGTTGTCCCTTCATGATACTACAACCTACTTTTCATTTATGGTATTCGTTCTTCTCACACCTGCACAATAAATATGTTAGTGAAAATTGCAGAAAGGAATTTTGAGAAAAAACAAAATACTATATCTATTGCAAAAGAGACCTATCTCTGCAATAATACATGCATGAAGTGTTTATTGATAGTGTTTAACTCCTAAATAACAAGGAAATGGCTATGAAATATTGTTAGGTTACATTTTATATGCATATGGTGGAAATTTTAGTGGCACATTTTGGCAAGGAGATAATACAATGGTTATGCATCGGTTGATGCAATCAGTAGCTGATGTGCATATGTTATAAACCTTGGTGGCTCGTAGAAGTAATGGCTTCACATTTTTATGACGATTATCTTGTTAGTGATGATTCTATTGTATAGTTGTTGAGCGATTTATTTGAGTTATGACATGGGTGGAGCATTTGGAAAAGTAATGATGAAAATGGTTTAAATGTGTTGATATTCTCAATGCATTGGTTGATTAATGGTGTTAATGGGGGCTCGTTGGCATGCACTATGGAGTAAATGTGATATGGGTGGAGGCGATGTGCATTTACTACATGTCACCTTTACCCTTCCCATTGGCCGCCACCCTAATCAGACTATTTTTTGATCTGGCTGTTGTGTTCATGCTCCGTATTTTTAGCATGGCGAAACTGCTTGGCCACCTCTCGTCTTAAGGTTTTCGATTAATAGGTATGTCTCTTTTGTCCATTCTTGAATTCACTTTGGTTATGGAATGTTTTTGGCTCAGTTGTATGGGTTTGTGTTTGTCATGAGTACTAAAACTGTATGGAATTTTGGTTTTGAATGGAAAATGGATGGTTATGTTTATAATTGTTTGAGTTCATTGGAGTTGGTGGTCTTCCTAGGTGATAGTTTTTTGTTACCACCGCGTTTGTTAAAAAGGTTTTTTAAATCATGGCTAGATGGTTGTCTTCATGATTCTTTGGTTTAACTAGAGATCTTTTTTCTTGTTTGGCCCTATCAAGAACTGTATCCCATTCACAAGCGTCATAGTCCTCCTTATGCGTATGCCTTTAAACTCAAAGTTTCATTATGGTTGGTGCCTTTCCTCCTATGATGGCTACTGTGCAAACCCTTAACCCTCCAGAATGGAGACACATAGGGAGTCTGTCAAGCTTGTTAAATTGTTCCCGATTATTGTGGTCTATGACTTCAAATGCAGGCTCACCTGTTGGTCGTATAACAGTCGTGTTCGTATAGCCTTTTGTCACTGTCTCTGTGATAATAGCATGAGATTTGCATTGCAATTCTCACTTCTAAAATTTCACAGTTACCAGCCTGATGTCAAAGAACTCAATTATTTTTAATGGAAGGGCCTTTGCCCATTTTGATTGGGTGCGTAGGTATACACAGTTACCACGACCTGTTCGTTTGATTGGTTTTTCCTTACCACAGTGGAGAATTGTTGGTTAATGTACAGTTACTAGTGTTTGTACTTATTATGTTTTCGTTGATGGCTAAACCGGGTCACAAATGTTTAGGGTTGCTCATGCAGGTCGCGTTCTGTGTGTGGTGTTTTGAAATTGAAACATGGGGCATGATAACTATGTTCTCTCTCAGGCCGGATGATAATCGAACTGGGTATCTATCAAAGGCGTATCCACAACATCCTTCATTGGTTGTAGTCTGAGTATACACATCTTGGTTAAATTTCGATGCAACTTAAACAACTAACCACTTAGTAACATACACAATCTCTGAACGATATGTTGAGTTATTGATATGATTGGTGTTTGTTGTGATGAGTCGAACTGTTGTATCGTGGTGTTTGGTCAGTTGCGCTTTGTTTGTAGTATGGATGGTTGGTTCTTCTACTCAGTGATACCCTCAGAATTGTTTTTAAGCATGTTATTTATTGAAATCGACCGCTTTTTATTTACCAAAATCGACCATGGTTGATGACAGTCGCATTGGGTATTTGGCCCGTCTTTCAAGTCGCATTGAGATGTCCTATTTTATAGTGGCATTGTTACATAGCCTAGGATATTTTCCCCTGCATAGCCTGTGTCAAAGTGTTGGCTGTTGGTTGTATAGGTGAAGTGTCATTTCAGAGATGACATGAACAGTTTGATTATTTTGGTCTTGATTATTTTACTACGTATATGTATGGGAAGAAATATGAATACAGATATTGATTGGTTCTATTACATAAATAGTGTCTTCATTATTATTTCGAAAGAACGACTTTTAAACATAGATATGGATTGAAGAAATCTCTGGCAGTGGTGGATGTTAACAATTACAGATTGGGAATGAGTGTTGTTGTTGACTGTTGTAAAATGCATAATGTACAAATAAAAGGAACATAACCTCTTACAAATTGTGTGAAATACTTATGTTGTAATGGTACTGTGTTGGATATTAATGGACAATAAAATTAAGCAAATACACAGGAATTTTACTTAGTCATCTGATTGTTGGTTGATGCATATTTTTCTTACTGCAAAATATGTTATGCATTGATTTATTAATCTCATGAAAAATAAACATTTTTCACCCCCATCATTATCTCATTTTACACAAATTACAACCCCCTCACATATCCCATATTCATTTTGTTCACTCCTTGTTCTGATATTGATTACAACTAAGAGAATTTTTGTGTTAAGTGGATGAAGTGACAGTGTCTTGAGTGGATTGCAGTGAGGTTTTAATTGGTTGATTTACAAGTGATTGTTGTTATCATTGAGCATTGACCATTTATTCTCCCCTTTCATTATATCATATTTTCTCTCAATACAAACCCCTCACGTATCCCAAAACACTGTTTCACCCCCCTGCTCATTGATTAACATTAGAACAATTTGTATGGATTGGATTGCATGAATCTGATACATCCTGAGCCAAATCTATTTCGTATTTTTAAGGAGTTTTCATGCATGGTTATTTAAAATACTATTTGTTAATTTTTAACATATGTAGGATGAGTTAACAGAGGTAGAGGTAACTAGAACCAAGGGCCAAGAAGGCCTAGGTTCTCTATACATTTTGATGTTGATTTAGAAGAGCTTAGCCAATTTTTTCATGCTATATTCTTTAATTGGATTAGACAAGGAATAGTCCNGTGGGACCCCCTTGAGCTTTGAAGATCAGATATGTTCATTTTCAATGTTATGATGATGTGCTACACAGGTTCACGTGGTTGATGAGAATATGGTTGTCATTGATATGACTTAAGCTTTGGGATGTTGTCCCTTCATGATACTACAACCTACTTTTCATTTATGGTATTCGTTCTTCTCACACCTGCACAATAAATATGTTAGTGAAAATTGCAGAAAGGAATTTTGAGAAAAAACAAAATACTATATCTATTGCAAAAGAGACCTATCTCTGCAATAATACATGCATGAAGTGTTTATTGATAGTGTTTAACTCCTAAATAACAAGGAAATGGCTATGAAATATTGTTAGGTTACATTTTATATGCATATGGTGGAAATTTTAGTGGCACATTTTGGCAAGGAGATAATACAATGGTTATGCATCGGTTGATGCAATCAGTAGCTGATGTGCATATGTTATAAACCTTGGTGGCTCGTAGAAGTAATGGCTTCACATTTTTATGACGATTATCTTGTTAGTGATGATTCTATTGTATAGTTGTTGAGCGATTTATTTGAGTTATGACATGGGTGGAGCATTTGGAAAAGTAATGATGAAAATGGTTTAAATGTGTTGATATTCTCAATGCATTGGTTGATTAATGGTGTTAATGGGGGCTCGTTGGCATGCACTATGGAGTAAATGTGATATGGGTGGAGGCGATGTGCATTTACTACATGTCACCTTTACCCTTCCCATTGGCCGCCACCCTAATCAGACTATTTTTTGATCTGGCTGTTGTGTTCATGCTCCGTATTTTTAGCATGGCGAAACTGCTTGGCCACCTCTCGTCTTAAGGTTTTCGATTAATAGGTATGTCTCTTTTGTCCATTCTTGAATTCACTTTGGTTATGGAATGTTTTTGGCTCAGTTGTATGGGTTTGTGTTTGTCATGAGTACTAAAACTGTATGGAATTTTGGTTTTGAATGGAAAATGGATGGTTATGTTTATAATTGTTTGAGTTCATTGGAGTTGGTGGTCTTCCTAGGTGATAGTTTTTTGTTACCACCGCGTTTGTTAAAAAGGTTTTTTAAATCATGGCTAGATGGTTGTCTTCATGATTCTTTGGTTTAACTAGAGATCTTTTTTCTTGTTTGGCCCTATCAAGAACTGTATCCCATTCACAAGCGTCATAGTCCTCCTTATGCGTATGCCTTTAAACTCAAAGTTTCATTATGGTTGGTGCCTTTCCTCCTATGATGGCTACTGTGCAAACCCTTAACCCTCCAGAATGGAGACACATAGGGAGTCTGTCAAGCTTGTTAAATTGTTCCCGATTATTGTGGTCTATGACTTCAAATGCAGGCTCACCTGTTGGTCGTATAACAGTCGTGTTCGTATAGCCTTTTGTCACTGTCTCTGTGATAATAGCATGAGATTTGCATTGCAATTCTCACTTCTAAAATTTCACAGTTACCAGCCTGATGTCAAAGAACTCAATTATTTTTAATGGAAGGGCCTTTGCCCATTTTGATTGGGTGCGTAGGTATACACAGTTACCACGACCTGTTCGTTTGATTGGTTTTTCCTTACCACAGTGGAGAATTGTTGGTTAATGTACAGTTACTAGTGTTTGTACTTATTATGTTTTCGTTGATGGCTAAACCGGGTCACAAATGTTTAGGGTTGCTCATGCAGGTCGCGTTCTGTGTGTGGTGTTTTGAAATTGAAACATGGGGCATGATAACTATGTTCTCTCTCAGGCCGGATGATAATCGAACTGGGTATCTATCAAAGGCGTATCCACAACATCCTTCATTGGTTGTAGTCTGAGTATACACATCTTGGTTAAATTTCGATGCAACTTAAACAACTAACCACTTAGTAACATACACAATCTCTGAACGATATGTTGAGTTATTGATATGATTGGTGTTTGTTGTGATGAGTCGAACTGTTGTATCGTGGTGTTTGGTCAGTTGCGCTTTGTTTGTAGTATGGATGGTTGGTTCTTCTACTCAGTGATACCCTCAGAATTGTTTTTAAGCATGTTATTTATTGAAATCGACCGCTTTTTATTTACCAAAATCGACCATGGTTGATGACAGTCGCATTGGGTATTTGGCCCGTCTTTCAAGTCGCATTGAGATGTCCTATTTTATAGTGGCATTGTTACATAGCCTAGGATATTTTCCCCTGCATAGCCTGTGTCAAAGTGTTGGCTGTTGGTTGTATAGGTGAAGTGTCATTTCAGAGATGACATGAACAGTTTGATTATTTTGGTCTTGATTATTTTACTACGTATATGTATGGGAAGAAATATGAATACAGATATTGATTGGTTCTATTACATAAATAGTGTCTTCATTATTATTTCGAAAGAACGACTTTTAAACATAGATATGGATTGAAGAAATCTCTGGCAGTGGTGGATGTTAACAATTACAGATTGGGAATGAGTGTTGTTGTTGACTGTTGTAAAATGCATAATGTACAAATAAAAGGAACATAACCTCTTACAAATTGTGTGAAATACTTATGTTGTAATGGTACTGTGTTGGATATTAATGGACAATAAAATTAAGCAAATACACATGAATTTTACTTAGTCATCTGATTGTTGGTTGATGCATATTTTTCTTACTGCAAAATATGTTATGCATTGATTGATTAATCTCATGAAAAATAAACATTTTTCACCCCCATAATTATCTCATTTTACACAAATTACAACCCCCTCACATATCCCATATTCATTTTGTTCACTCCCTGTTCTGATATTGATTACAACTAAGAGAATTTTTGTGTTAAGTGGATGAAGTGACAGTGTCTTGAGTGGATTGCAGTGAGGTTTTAATTGGTTGATTTACAATTGATTGTTGTTATCATTGAGCATTGACCATTTATTCTCCCCTTTCATTATATCATATTTTCTCTCAATACAAACCCCTCACGTATCCCAAAACACTGTTTCACCCCCCTGCTCGTTGATTAACATTAGAACAATTTGTATGGATTGGATTGCATGAATCTGATACATCCTGAGCCAAATCTATTTCGCATTTTTAAGGAGTTTTCATGCATGGTTATTTAAAATACTATTTGTTAATTTTTAACATATGTAGGATGAGTTAACAGAGGTAGAGGTAAATAGAACCAAGGGCCAAGAAGGCCTAGGTTCTCTATACATTTTGATGTTGATTTAGAAGAGCTTAGCCAATTTTTTCATGCTATATTCTTTAATTGGATTAGACAAGGAATAGTCCAACCGATGCCTAAAAGGCCTCCTTTCCAATCCCCTCAAGCCCCTGACATCCCTGTGCCTTCTCATGTCTCTTTACAGCCTGAAGTCTTGGAAAATGATGGGTTGCAGGAGATTGTTCACCTGACAGTCTCCCAATACCATGGCTAGCCAAACTTAACCTTGCTTGCTCCCCCACCTTTGAAACCCATTTTCCAAGCTTCCCTAACCACTCACCAGTGAAATCCTCCCATGCCAGCAAGAGATTGAAGACTGAATCCCACCATGCATTTGATAAAGGAAAAACTACTGCTGCCCCTTCCTCACCCTTCGATGACTCTGACAAATCTGTGTCTTCACGGATGCATTTAAGGGATGATTGTTCCCATGTGATCAGTGAGATAAATCCTAAAGGCTCTACCCAGCCCAAGGCAAATTTAGGGAAATCAAGAGGTGGCAGGATCAACCAAGGAAGGGTTGCATCACATACCGGAAAACATGGATTTTAAATTTTATGTTGTTTATTATTTTATGACACTGGACTTCATGGATTTTGGACAACATGTTTTATTTTGGATATATGAGTATTATTTTGAAATATTTTCAAAT
The DNA here is from genome assembly GCA_000966675.3 of Picea glauca. Taxonomy (NCBI): domain Eukaryota; kingdom Viridiplantae; phylum Streptophyta; class Pinopsida; order Pinales; family Pinaceae; genus Picea; species Picea glauca. Next base: position 37,148 of record JZKD02S1905196.1, on the reverse strand, counting down.
TTCATGAGCTAAAATTGCTAAAAGTAAATGTGTTTGAGGGGAGGCACAAGGGGTGTGTTTG
>JZKD02S1905185.1:33619-45250 GCA_000966675.3 Picea glauca | reverse complement strand
TAGTCTCTATGGTAATCAGATAGTAGCATACAACTACTACAATTTCATCCAATAGAACACACATGTGTCTATCCATAGTAGTACACAACTACTGCCCAGTCGTACACAACCACTCCTAGTAGCACACAACTACTAACTAGTGACACATAGTCACTACCAATGGAACACATCCACCACAATAGCATACAACTATTATCTAGAGACATACAATCTCCATATCAAACAAATCATATCATCTTATATCATCTTGCATCAACAGTTTCATCAGCTGCATCATCTCTAATGCTTACCAGCATAATGTGTATGCATCATATCTAAGTTGTACTGGCATGATTTGGAGTATCATATACATCATATCTAAGTCATACTAGCATGACATATCTATCATGATGCCAATGCATCATATCTAAGTCGTATGCCACCTCTAATTTGTACTCGCATGATGTATATCAGTGCCTCACAGTGTCACCTCTAAGTTGTATGATCATCTCTAAGTTGTACTAGCATGAAATATCTAGTATGATGCCAATGCATCATATAAAAGATGTATGCCACATCTAAGTTGTACTCGCATGATCATATCTAGCATGACACAATTCCCATTCATCATCTCTAAGTCGTACTATCATGACACATCTAGCATGATGTCAATACATCATATCTAAGTTGTATGTCACATCGAAGTTGTACTCACGTGGTCATATCTAGCATGATGCATCTCACCAACATCGTCTCTAAGTTGTACTAGCATGAAATATCTAGCATGATGTCAATACATCATATCTAAGTTGTATGCCACTTCTAAGTTGTATTAGCACGATGCTCCTTAGGCTATTGTATCAACAACTCCAACCATCTGTAACATATCTGAGATGTACTAGCATGATCATATCTAGAATTATGCAAGCAGCATATCTAAGTTGTACTAGCATGATACAGATTTGTAGTTCACTAACATTCCATGATGCCACATATCAGAGCTCCCTCCAAACCGAGGAAGTCATATCCTCCCTTTCAACCAAGGGAGAAATCTCCACGAGCCCCAGCTTATCCCTCAAGTATGCTAACTTTATCTTGGACAAAGGATTTGTCAAAATATATGCAATTTTCTCATCGATGAAGATATATTGGAGAAACACTTATGCCCTCTAGATTTTATCACGGAGAAAATATTACTTGATCTCAATGTGCTTCGACATGTCATGGAACATCATATTCTTTGAGAGCTTCACACAGCTCTGGTTATCACAATATATCATGGTTGAATCTAGCACCTAATCAAACAGTCCAGAAATTATCTTACGAAGCCACACTACTTCCATACAAGCATTACAAGTTGCATTATACTTTTCTTATGTAGTTATGAGTGCAGCAGACTTTTGTTTTCTACTAGCCCATGATATCATAGAAGATCTGAAACTAAAACAAATAGCAGAAATTCTCTTTATGTCATCCACACTCCCTACCCAATTTGAATCAGTAAATCCATGTAGTTGTACATCATTGTTTGAGGCATATCTCAAACGATAAGTTATCCTCCCATGCAGATATATCAATATATGATTTTCATCTATCCAATGCTCTTTTCTAGGTTCAACCTGGAACTAGCTGAACATGTTCACATCAAAGAAAATTTCTGGCATAGTATTCACCAAGTACATCAAGGATCCAATCAACTACTGGTATAGGGATGAGTCTACTGGATCAGAATCAAAGTCTCTCAACTTCCTCAAATCTTTTACCATGGGAATTTCCATGGATTTGCAATCCATCATCCCAAACTTCTGAAGGATGTTTACAATATACTTCCCTTGTCCTAGGAAGAATTCAACACATTTTTCCATACTTCTAATCCCAAATAGTAGTGCATGAGACCAAGATCTTGTTGATGGTATGGTAGCTGCGGGAGGTATTAACCTCTATATGTAACCATTGACGAGACTAGAATATTCTGGGAAGCAATAGAAACCATAAATAGTTGGGTAATAACCCTAGAAGACAAGTCAGCTCAAGAGAATAATTTATATTAAATTATTAGCCTCCATAAGTAGAATTCAGCCCAGTTAGGTCACTTGGAGGACTATAAATAGAGGGTACTTGAGCTCATTTGCACTCACTCACTCTCACAAATGCATAAGGACTAGTGGTGTGTGTTATAGTGCAATTTGTAGGTTGGAAAAATCCTGACCCAACCACAAATCAAGTGCTACAACTCGGGAATCCTACACCCAATGTCACTTTGATGTAGGTCATGTACTTCAAGGGTGACTAGGTCACTATAGGGAGATGATCCTAGTGACCCTAGGGAGATTGATATGGAGATGGAGGGAAATGGAAGTGAAGCCCCTAGATTTCAATTCTAAGTGAAGTTAAATCTATGGAACGAAGTCTTGGGAAGGTCCAAGGGTTGCCAAGTATGTTGAGTAACCTGCAAATGGTGAAATACTTGCCTGAGAAACAAGAAAAGACACTTTGCAATGATGTATATTAGTTGGACCAGAAAGTTAATATTTTTGTCCCTAATTTGCAGTAATATATAACATTATATATCATAAATAATATGGTGTTATAAGATCCTCAATAAATTTTAGAGATCAAGTAGAGAATGCAAGAGAAAGACTAGTAAATGACTAGCTAAACTCAAGATGAAAAACCAATATTATAGCAATAAAAGATAAGGTTGTTGTAAACACTTTCCTATAGAAAATTATATCAGCCTTATGGATGTAACAATATATGTAATACAACAAGAAAATCAGCCACTGAAATCCCCTCAAAAGTTTCCAAAAAGTGCATTGGACCAAGGAGAAAAGGTGTGCAAACTTTGAGAAAAATCCAATGGTTGATAAGATACTTATTCAAGCAAGTGAGTTAGTGTTTTTTCAGCCCTAATGGATGAATATGTAATTCTATAACAACAGAAATAATTAGTGGGAGAGATGGGATACCACAGTAGGGGAAGAATCCTCTCAATTAGGAAAACCAACTTTAAGAAAGAAACCTTTCAAAAGATCAAAATTTGTGTTTCCTAAGGCAATGATTTTACATCCCCAATGCAAAAAGTATATGACTAGTCACTTTACTACTGGGTCAATGGATTCAAATGAATTAATATCTAGAGAAGCTACCTCCTTGGGGGTGTAATCCCTTTTACTTCCCAAGGAAAGTTTCTCTAGCTATGGTTTAAGCTAAGAGGGTGTATGCCCTTATACTTCTCTTAGAAAACCATTGTTTAATAAATAATGTGAAGCAATAAAATGATGAATACTATGGTGGGGGTGTATTCCCTTATACTTCCCACCTAGCTCCTAGCATAACAAAACTTGACTTGAAAAAATGATATCATAATAGTAAAATACCATTTCAAGATCAAGAGAAATTCCAAGATAATTCACCATAAGAGCTAGAAGATGTCATCCAAGGCTAGTGCTAGACTTCCACCAACCATTAATAAATAGATATCCATAAACAAAAGCTGAAACAGACAATATTTCCAAATATAGCCAAAAATTTCAGATCAAGTCCTCTCACAATGAGGGAGAGCTATGTTAAAATGAGATATTATGATCTCTTATTTATACAAATGTCACCAAGGTGACTTGTCCACAAATTAAGGGGTAAAACATAAGATTAGGGATCAACATCCCTAATATTTCCTCCTTTACAAAGTAATTCATTTAAAATTCATTTTTTCACATAAGAAAACCCTAATTTTATAACAATGTCTCCCCTTTAGGGTATGTTTTTCCACTTTGAAGAAGTCGTTGGTCTTGGAGAAGCATGGGTAGGCCTCCAAAGGCCACATTTCAAGCATATAAACACTCTTATCATGGTGAATACCCTCTTATCCTCAAAACTTCCATGTTTCAAATGAGTGGCACCTCACCATCATGCCCTATCCCCCCAAGCATGACATCAAGCTCAAAATAAAACGTTTTTCCCCTCCTGGGAAAATTGTTTGGAAAGCGAGGGATGGGATATGTCGTCCAAGTCATCATGAAGTACTTCCAAGTCTGAAATTTCTCATCTGACATGTGGGCCTTTAGCATCCAACCTGTGGGCTTGTATCCCCATGGAAGCCCAAGTTAGGCTTGTTCTCCCAAAAATGTCCACCAACTAGGTCCTGCAAAGAAAAATGAGCATGCCCTCCAAGGATCTAAAGTCATAAAATCATGATAAGTGAATCCAATCAATAAATAATCCATTTAAGAATCTACATCAAATATCATTATATCAAACAATTAACTGCTCAAAGACACTATGCAACTTGTCGAGCTTGAATATGGGAGGGTTGACGAGGTTTCCTATTTGGTAGATATTTCCCTAGGTCAAGGAAATTTTCCAGGAGATCCCTCTCTAAGCCATGTAAAGTGGATGAGGTGGTTGGGGTCAAGACTCAATGGCATAGGGATCATGACATACAATGGGTTGTAGTGTATCATTCATGGGTGTCTTTGTAGAGGGTGTTTGGTACCTTCGTCCACGATGCAATTTTTCCAAGCCCATCAATTTCCTTTTATCTTTATTTCTTTGTATGTTCTTTCAATATAGCATAAGGAGAGATTGAAGGTCACTTCCTTGGCATGGTGACTAGATAATGGAAATGTCACCCACAAACACCTAGTGGAAATGAGAAGGATGGCTCGTGATGAAACCCCCTTTCTTGCATCCATTCAACGGAGAGTCATTGCCCTGGTTTAGTGACTAGATGACGACAATGTCATACCACTAGATATTCATGGACATGATAGGTCGGCTCATGATGAGACCTCCTATCCTTAAACTAACCTTTTAAGCATTCTTTATTATAGTGTGGGTCCCCTTTACTCAAAGATAAGTGTTTCATTTCTTTCTTAGGTGTTCCCTGGGTGAAGCATCTAGAAGTTTTATATAAGGATTTATCTTTTACCCAACATCAACCCCTATGGGACTTTATCCCCTTCTTCCCATAGAATGAGGGACAACCCCTTCTTGGGTCAATACACCCTAAAATCCAAAGAGATAATGAAATGGATGGAAACAATGATGGAAAATGGTAAGTATGGTCAGGAATGGTACGATGGCTCATTAAGGGAGTTCCCAGTAGCAAATCCATCCCCAAGGAAAACCACTTACTAGGGCACAATGTCAACCACCAAGGTGAAGCAGGGAAAAAGGAATAATGTCCAAGCATATATCATGAAATCTAGAGAAATCTAAGATACAACATAATCAAATGGATTAAATATTGAAATGATTCTCACTGTAATACTGACTTATACCTCATGGAGCAAGGCCCACTGCCTTCAGGAAGCCAGATGGTGTGGTGGATGCCATCTGCAAATATGTGACCATTTGTGGTGGTGAGTGGGTTTTCCATGTGTGTAAGGGGTATTGTTGGTCATGTAGTCTCTCGACACTCCATATCTACAACCTGAGGGCCTCGAGACATAATCTCCTTAGTTATCCACAAAATGGGGATAACAGTGCACATGGTTGGTGGAGAGATGTAGTTTTTGCAGTGGTGACTTGGCCTTTGGTTATGTTTTGGACCTTATACTTGGTACGTTAGATTTGGAGAGAGGTACACTACCTTGGTTGGCTATTGGTTCTCGTGATTATTTCCATAATTATTTTGTCTGTCAAGGTTAAGGTGCTCAGGGGTGGCCTGTGTGCCTATGGTTGGGTGAAAACATAGTGATATTTTTTATGGTGAAATGAGCACACCTATTATTTTAAAATTTTATGGGCCCACGCTATCTTCGGACGGTTTAACCATTGGAAGGTAGATAGGGTGGATTTGCTCAGTTGCAGTTGCAGTTGTAGTCAAATTTTTGTTGCAGCAACAAAACCCTAACACTCTTATTGAATCACCTTAAGTGAAGTGCTTGATCTAACTCTTGGATATCCTAGTGTTCCCTAGCCAAGCGCACCTCCTAGTACTCTCAGCAAGCAAGGCATCAAGTTTGAGTTTTTGGTCAAATTCAAAGGCTAACCAAGTCAAATTCAAAGGTTGACCAATTCAAAGTAGTCATGACTTACTCTATGAAGTCAGAAAACAAGTTAGAATGGGATTTAAACTTCAAAGCATGGAAGACAATGATTGACCTCATCCTTTCCAAGAATAAACTCCTAGATATCATGAAAGGAAATATCATGGAACCATAGTTTGAAGAAGGAAAAGAGAAGGAACCTCATAACGTTGCAGCACTGGAGAAGTTAAAGGATAATGACATTAATGTTATGAGTATCATAGTTGACTCTGTAAAGGATCACTTGATACTTTATATTTCACATCTTGACTCATCCAAGAAGATGTGTGATTCTGTAACAAACCTTTTCTCAATCAGAAATATTGGACAAGTGATGATTCTGAAGAATGAACTCCATGACACAAAGATGACAAAGTATGACACCATAGCTTCATACTTTGTGAGGATTTCTTAGTTGAGATATCATCTAAAATCTATTGAAGAAACCATCCCAGAAAAGGAAGTTGTGAACATAGCACTCAATGGTCTCTCTAAATCATGGGATGCATTTTCTACAAGTATGAATATAAGGATGGAGTTTCCAACATTAGAAGAACTTTGGACATGTTGTGCACAGGGAGAGACAAGGTTGATCTCCAAGGGAAAACCTTAGAAGGAAGAATATGCTCAATACTTTGCAACAAAGTTTAAAATACATGGAGGTAAGAAAAGATTTGATTCAAGAAATAAATTCAAGATAGATATGTCAAAGGTACAATGCTTTGAATTCCATGATTATGTCCACTACAAAAGGAATTGTCCTAAACTAACAAGGAAAATAAAAGAGATACATCATGCATCATCTTCCAATGATGAAGAATCCTCAAAAAAGACAAAGCATGATGAGACATATTTCTTCTATTACTCAGCCCTTACTAGAATCATTGAAGATGACATGTGGTTGATCAATAGTGGACATTCAAGGCATATGACAGGTGACCACATAAATTTCTCAAGCATGAAGGAAAAGGAGACATCTCATCAAGTGGAGCTTGGAGACAATAACTCTTATGTAGTCAAGGGAATTGGACAAGCTACTATCAAAATGGAATCAGGTAACTCTATCCATGTTAGTAATAGAATGTATGCTCACCTTCATTATCAAGCCTTGCCATCCCTAAAATAGATGGTTGTAGGGATACCAGAATTATAGTCAGTACATGAAGGTGTGTCCAGAGGATGTGCACTTGGGAAGAACATTAAGAATCCTTTCCCAAGTAGTGAGAATATATCCAAAGGGATCTTAGACCTAATACATTCAAATGTATTTGGACCTATGCCAGTAAAGTCTCTAGGAGGCTCTCTTTACTATGTGACGTTCATAGATGAATTATCAAGAAAGACATGATTGTATATGTTAAATACTAAGGATTAATAATTTAGCAAACTCCGAGAATTCAAAGTTGAAGTAGAGAACCTAACAATTAAGAAGATCAAGACAATAAGATATGATAATGGAGGAGAATACACCTCCAATGAGTTCATTTCCTTTTGTAAATAATCTAGGATTAGGAGGGAGCTCATTGTCCCTCACAATCCTCAATAGATTGGTGTGGATGGAAGAAATAACACAACCACTGAAGAATCAGTCAAGGAAATGATGAATGATCATAAGTTATATATGTTCCTATGGGGAGAAGCAGCTATGACAGTTGTTTATGTTCAGAATAGAAGTGCACATAGAATATTGAAGAACATGACTCCTGAAGAATACTTCTCAAGAAAGAATCCAAGAATTGAACACTTGAGAATATTTGGATGTACTTTATACATTCATGCTCCCAAGGATACGAGAAAGAAGTTGGATCCCTCGGGAAAGACAGGAATATTTGTTGGTTATAGTGAATCATCAAAAGCATATAGAATCTATGTTATAGGTCAACAAAATATTGAAATAAGTAGAGACGTAAATTTTGATGAAAGGATTGCATTTAAGAAGTCTATAGAAGAATCTATATAATCCAACAAAGACAAGGAACATTAAGATACCAAAGAAGAAATTATATTTTCTCCAAAACAATCTAATGAAGAACAAGAACCACTAAATGAATCTGTGGAACCAACTATTATACCTAAGAGAATAAAAAGACCATCATGGCTTGAAACTACTTTGTAGGAATCATAAAAGCATAAGTCTCCCACTGGTACCTTCAGACAAAGAAAGAAACCCAAAAGGTTCACTAGTTATGTGGCACTCATTAATTTTTTTGTTAATGCAGAACCTTCCACCTTTGAGGAAGCAATTAAGAAAAAAGAATGGAAGGAGACCATGATGGAAGAATACTAATTCATCATCAAGAATGATGTTTGGGAAGTTATGTCGAGACCCAAAGAGAAGTTTATAGTCACTTCAAAGTGGGTGTATAAGATAAATCATGTTGTATATGGAAGTATTGATAAGTACAAGGCGAGATTTGTGGCTATAGGGTTCTCCCAGCAAGAGGGAAAAGATTATGAAGAGATTTTTTCTCTAGTTTCCATATATACATCTATCAGAGCCATAATCTCTCTAGTAGCTTCCATGGGCTGGAGTTTACATCAAATGGATGTAAAGACCGCCTTTCTCAATGGAGTGATTGAGGAAGAAGTATATATAGACAAAACTCATGGTTTTTAAGTACACGCAAAATAAACCCATGTATGCAGATTGAAGAAGGCCTTGAATGGACTCAAGAAAGCTCCAAGAGATTGGTATGCCTGTATTGATAACTACTTAACAAGACTTGGATTTTCCAAGAGTCATGCCGATCCAAATCTATACTACAAAGTTGTGAAGAATGCACCTATGATTCTATTGTTATATCTGTTATTGGATAAATTGGTGAATGTGAACATAAACTAATCTCCCTAGATCCACCTAGATATAGAACTAAACAAGACAAGACGTGACGCTTTCCCTAAGTTGTTACCATTTAATTTACTACCAAAGAAGGAATAGATGACATACCTTTAGATATCGCTTCATTATATCTCTGTTGTCCCTGCTTCACTCCAGTGCTCTTGTGAGATTAGATCTGTAATGACACAAACCAACCAAAGTGAAAAAAACAATTGTAGATTCAATGGAAACCTAAACATGTGATCAAGGAGTCATGTAATAAAACGCTAATGATTTTATGGGAAAGAAACATGTCATCGTATCATATTAAGTAAAAGTGGAAGATACAACCAAATTGACTCGATGTCTCAAGTTCCCTTTCAGTGGTACTCTGTTCCAACACACTCGTACACTTGCTCTGAATTTTTATGAAGATGGTCCACAAAAGATTGATGGAAAAATGGAGGCCCCAAGAATCAGTTGTAACAATATCCTTCACAGATTCTTCAGCCTATTCTTTCAGTGATTCTTTGCTCAATCTTGCTTAACCCTTTCCATGAGAAACCCATCATTATATAGGAGAAGGTGAAGTGGTTGAAAGGATGAGGATGATCCCACCAAATCAAAGAAGCCAGTAGGATCACAACCACATAGACGCCACCTCACATTCTAGAATATTCTCCTTCTAGAAACTTTGTGAACTTCTTCATTTTCTTAGCTTCAAACGCCAGCACACCCTGCCTATATAGTAGCATGTGGAAATCCTGTGAGCCAGGCATAGAGCAGCCTGTAGAAATCAAGGATTTCCGCACTGTGTACCACTGTCAGCCTACGACATCATTCTAAAAATATGCCTTGTAGTGGAAGAACTTAGTCATTTTCCTCATGTAAAAGATTTTTTTGAGAGCCTAAACACATGCCTGTAGGGTCATCATCAGAGTGACCAAAATAATGTGTAACAGAATGCCCCCCAGAGTATGAGGTTGGAACTTGTGACAATCAAAATACTTTGTAAAATGTGTGTGTGTGTGTGAGTGTCGGGAACAAGGAGCGCACCAATCGGGAACCTGTAAACAATCAAGAATCTGCATAAAATCATACCATTTCCGAGGTAGGAATTCCCAAGCTCAGAATACAAATTATTGAAATCATAAATGTAAGTCATGGCCACCAATTATACACCATGGATCCATGTCATCAAGATTATACATAGCCACCAGGAATACACTGTGGATCTATGTATTAGAAAGCTTAAATTCAGACATAGCTACGAGACATACAAAGTGGATCTATGTGTCAAATACAAATAATAAATACTCCATCGCAACTTGGACCAAAATGATGATATCCAGGGTCTTCAATCTTGTCATTCGTAAGTACAAATCTAACCATGCGATTACAAGTGCTGAAGTCAAACATGGTAGAAACCAATTGATTACCGATCATTGATGAAAATCGTTAACAAGTGCAAAGGAAATCACCATTGATGTGGATGACTCCCAAGGTACCTTAGTACAATCCAACGAATGTGAAAATGAGCTGAAGTAAAACACTCGATGAAATCTCTCGATCAAGGACCAATGATGCGAATCCACTGTCAAAAGTGAAGAAACCTACCATTGAGGCATGCAGGCTCTAAGGTACTAAATGATTTCTAAGTCTTGTTCCCGAATGATGAGTTGAAGTAGACAGGAAAACACTCATCACAAGAGGGCATTGATGTATCCCCCATCAGTGACATGAAATAAGTAATAGATTTAGGGTAGATCAAAGTATGAAAATGATTTGAAACTGGCACATGGAAGGTTGACATGGTAGGAATTAACAATTGTAGATGGCCAACTCAATAGAGGGTTTGTTTGGAATTCTCTTGAACATATGAACGACACGACAATGGTCTTGGCAGAATTGACTCAAAAACCACCCAAGATATGGACTTACAAAGGGCTAGATGAGAGACAAATGGATTTCCCAACCCAAATTCAAATGATAAAGGGGGTGTCATGTTCAAGAGCGACTAGTACTGCCACTAACACGGGTACAGAGACACATTTCTTTCCCAAATTTTCCTCCACCATTTATGGCGAGTACCTCTTTATTTTTATGCAATCTTGAGGAGGATAACATATGCTTGTTGGTGTAAGCTCATCCTTCATATGAGTCCCTCGGAGTATGTTTAACGAACCCTAAGAAGGAGTGGTTCGGTCCCATGTGGGTCTTTCGATGTTTGTTTAACGAGTCCAATGATAGAAAACTCCTGGTTTTTTCATGTTTATAGAGTCTGAAAAACACATTAAAGAGAAGTCTCTCAGTTCATTTTTCTTAAAGTAATCTGATGAGACCGAAAAAGTGATAAACCATTGCCCATCAAATTTTTTCTTCAAATACTTTTATGAGAGTGAAAAGAACAAGGTCGCTTGACAATCTTTTCGTTTTTATGGAGTGAAAAAAGATCTTAAAGGATACTCCATGGGTTTCTCTTTTCATGTTTCCATGACAAGTACAAAAAAATGACAAAAGTATACTTGGTTTCATTCTCATTGATTTTCGAGCACGAGAACGAACAAAGACTAGGCTCGAGGTTTTTCTGAAAAACCCTAAAAAGTACTAATATATGTAATAAAACAAAAAGTGAATCAAGAAAAACATCCATACTACATCGTTCAGGACTTTAGTCTCCCCACCTATGAAAAAATAAAAGACTCACGAGACCATTAGACTTTTAGTTTATGATCAAATGCATTAAAATAATATAAAATATTATTAGAAAGAGAAAAAAGTGAAATAAATAGGGGTAAAACC
>JZKD02S1905184.1:551228-564004 GCA_000966675.3 Picea glauca | reverse complement strand
TAATCATATGGAATTATATATCTAGTTGTAAAACACTTCTTTTCACATACTTATTAAGACATCCAAATACTATAAATTTAGAAATTAAAAAAAAAAAAAATCTAGAAACTATAAAACTATTACCTTTAAAACTCATTATAATAATCAAAATTCTTTACTTATTGGCTCTTTTTTAATCAAGTAATTCATTGTTACTTCCTATTCATTTATGGAACGAGGGTGCTATGAAAGCTATAGGGAATGCCTTGGGGCGGTTCATTACTTTGGACAACTCTTTCCTAAAAAATTCGTCAAGGAAAATGGGAAGAATATTTATGGAAATAGATATTCATGAGGGCCTCCCGGAAGTTCTGGATATTGAGTGGCATGGGCGTCACATCAAATAGAGATTAGACTACCAAGGTATCCCCTTCAGATGCAGTGTGTGTCATTGTATTGGTCATCTCTGAAGGGATTGAAGTGGCAAGATGTGTGAGGAAAAGTCAGAAGATGCCTTGTTACAAGAAGATCCTCCAGATTATATGATGGAAGTGGACTCTTTGGGGGAGATACCCTCCCACTGCACAACAGCGACAGGACCTCCTTTGGAGACCTTGGACTCCTTGTCAGGTAAGTTAAGTATTTTTTTCCCTTCTCTCTATTCTTCATTCTCCCTGTGGGAAAAGGAAGCTTTGGATAACTCAAGGTGGTTGTCCCATGCTACCTCGGTTGTCAAAGGGACTACTGAGGGGGGTCCCGACCCCTCGGGTTATTTTAATATGCCTTTGGCACCTACTTCAGATTTGGGTAGGACTTCCAATCAAACGATCGCTCCTATTAATGTCTCTTGCACTGCCATACTACCCAGTAGCCCTACCTACTCTGCCCAACTTCCTGATCGTCCAGTGTTTAGGGCAAGGGATCCAGGCTCTTCTCATTCCCCCCCTCCTAATGTTTTTGTGGAGCCCTTCATAGAACGTGGTTTTAGAGAACCTGAGGAGGATTAGAATGCCTTCAGTACAGTTCTCGACTCTTTGATTCCCTTTCTTAGAGATAACAAAGAAGCTACAAATCTTCCTTTATTCCCGGGGAAGATGGCTCTTTCTCCTGAGGGATCTTCGGAGGCTACTAGCTCAAAGACCAAGCCGGCAAAGGAAGGGAAATATTTCGCTTGGTCAAGGGGTATAGGTTTAGAACTTTCCCCTCTAAAAATGTGAAGCTACCGGAAAAAACTGTCACAAGCTGCTATAAAGACCACAGAGATTGACTCTTCTTCCAATGATAATGAGCCTCTTAGAGCAATGAAAGCCCTGGTGAGGTCTAAGTAATGTTATTGATCTCCCTCAATGTTAGAGGGATTTGAGGCACCCTCAAAGTTGCTTCCTTCCATCGCATGGTGGATCACACCCAGCCTGAGATTATTTTTCTTCAAGAAACCTTGGTATCTGCTCAGAAAGAAAGGGACTTTTTGTACATTTTTCGACCATCCTGGGCTGTGTGTTCAGTTAACTCTGTGGGTAATTATGGGGGCCTATTAGTTTCTTGGGATCCTAACCTATTTGAGTTGGTTCCTTTTCTTACGGTTGGTGGCATTCTTGTTACAAGTAGGAGTCTTTTACATAATCAGGATTTATCTTTACTAAATGTCTATGGCCCTTGCTCGGCCAAGAAAGATTTCTAGAATACAATGGAGAACAATGGTATCCTATCCATTAAGAACTTGATCCTGGCAGGGGATTTTAATCTCATTCTTTCGTCAGGGGAGGCATGGGGAGGAGCCCGTGATAGGTTTATTGATGATTACTACAGAGAATTGTTCTTCTCCAAAAACCTAGTTGATATCAAACCGTCAAAGCTGGTACCTACTTGGAGAAATGGTCACAGTTGTCAAGAAGCGATATCAAGGCGTCTACACAGGATATTGGTCTTAGGTGATATATTAAATGAAATCGGATTCTACAAGTATTGGGTTGATTACCCGTTATTCTCAAACCATGCACCAATTTTTATGCAGTTGGAATTACCGCTCGACTATAAACTTTATCCCTTTAATTTCAATGCTCACTGGCTCGATGAGATGGATTTTAAAAATCTTGTCATTAAGGTGTGGCAAGACACTGTATTTATTTATGAAGGCAATATTCAAAGACGGTTGGTTTGAAAACTTCAAGTTTTAAAAAGACATACAAAATGTTGGTATACAGAGAAGGTGAAATTAAACAAAGCAAAGATGATAGCGTTAGAAACAAATATTAAAGAGATCATTAATCTTCTGGCAGGAAACCCAACAAATCAAGGAGCATAATCATCTCTTCGACATTTGGAGCTGGAAAGAAATAACATTTTAAGACAAGAAGAAGATCAATGGTGGTTACGAAGCAGAGCACTGTGGCTGGCTAGTGGAGACAGCAACACTACTTTTTTCCATAATTATGCCAATCATAACAGAGTCAGAAAACATATTTGAGAGATCAAAGGACACAACGACGATCTTGTCAATAATAGTGATTCTTTAAAAAAAGATGTAGTCCTCCATTTTAAAACTTTATATAAAGCATCGAATTGCTCAATTTTAGAGGAACAATGTAAACCAATTGATCACTACCCAAAGATGATCAATGATGAAGAGGCAATGTTATTATTCAGACCAATTACTCTAGAGGAGCTAAAATCAGTTCTCTTTCACTTCAAAAAGGAAAAGAGTCTGGGTTCAGACGGGTGGACAATCGAGTTCTTCATAATTTTTTTGATCTGGTAGGGCAGGATCTCTTATTGATGGTGGAAGATATAAGAAGATTAGGTTCTATTGTGCGAGGCCTAAATTCCACCTTTATGACATTGATTCCTAAGGCGAACAAACCTTCAACCTTTAACGATTATCGCCCTATTTCACTTTGCAACTTATGCTATAAGGTTATTTCAAAAATTATAGCCAATCACATTAAACCTCTACTTTCTAGGTCAATATCTAGTGAACATATGGGGTTTCTAAAAGGCGGGCGTATCTAAGATGCTATTGGCACAGCCCACAAAAGTCTTCATAGTATCAAGAAAAAAAAAATGAAAGCCCTTGTTCTAAATTTGGACTTAAGGAAAGCTTACGATTGTGTTGACTGGGAGCTTCTGAGACTGATCCTTCTTAAAATAGGATTGGGGATCCACATGACAAAATGGATAATGTATTGTGTTACATCCTCTTCTTTCGTTGTTCTCATCAATGGGAAGGCTACATATTTTTTCAGAAGTGGCAGGGGTGTCAAGCAGGGATTTCCATTATCTCCCCTTATTTTCATCCTCGTGATGGAAGGTCTCATCAGATTACTAAAGCATGGTTTGGAGGAAGGGCTTATTACAGGGATTAGGATTTCTAGATTGACAAAAATCCTTCACCTCTTGTTTGTAGACGATGTCCTCATTCTATCCAAGGAAAGTATGACAGAATGGAAAGTGATAGACGGTATTATCAACCTTTTTTGCAAAGCCTCGGGCCTCTCAGTGAACATTAACAAATACACAGTGCATTTTGAAGGCCTCTTGGATTTATAATTGAACAGTTTTAAAACTCTCTTGCCTTACAATTTTAGAGATCTCTCACTCGGGTTCCGCTATCTAGGCTACTTCCTTAAGACTTGAACCCATCGCTCAGTTAACTGGGATTGGTTGATTACAAAAATCTCTAACAAAGTTGGGTCATGGTGCAACATATTTTTACCACTTGGAGGGCAATATATATTGGTAAAAATAGTTTTGGAAGGACAAATTGTTTACTAGATGTCATTGGAAGCTTTGTCTCGCTTAGTTTTAAATAGAATTAGATCATTGATGTTCCATTTTCTATGGAATGGACAGTCGAACAACCATCGATTTCACCTCTGTAGCTGGGAGGTCCTCTCTAGGCCTAAAAATAATGGGGGGTGGGGCTTCCATAACCTCACTCATTTCAACTTGGCTCTGAATGCTATTACACTGTGGAGGATTTTAACTCAGGATAGTATTTGGCAGCAAGTCCTTAGGGACAAATATTTACATAACGCCACACTGGTCAACTGGATTAGAAGGCCATCTCATATCAGCAACTTTGCTTCGAGGATATGGTCGAGTCTTATTCGCGCGCTCCCCTTCATCAACCATTGGCTTAGTTGGTGCCCTGGAACAGGTCATCTAATTAGGGTTGGCCATGATAGGATCCTAGGCATTGGAGACTCCTCCTTTCTCACTGAAGAACTATTAACTCGATTAAATCAAAAGCAGGTCACTACGCTTGCTCAAGCATTGTTATCAAGAGATCCTTTCACCTTTGCTGAGGTGTGGCAGAGAAGCACAGATCTGACGCTGACGGGTCAAATTGGTTATGGATGGGATAATTACATGATGGTGTTGAGAGGGGCAGGGATTACTCTCCAAGAACATTCCAGGGACCTGATGATCCGGACCAGTGGCGACGCATCTGGAAGGATGACTGTCAAGAATTTTTACAATGCCATTCTAACAATTCACTAGTTACCGAGCTAGAGCGGTTGTAAGGTCAAAGTCTGGAAATGGTGATTATAATTAAAAATCATTCTTGTCTTCTGCCTGGCATCAGAAAACAAGATCTTATCGTGGGACGTCTTGCAAAAAAAAGGTTGGGTGGGACCGGGCTTATGCATTTTATGTAGAGAATTTGATGAAGATATTTCTCATTTGCTTATCCACTGCAAATTTACCAAGTTTGTCTGGGCTATCTGCTCACATTTCCTTAAATTTACCTGCTCCTGGTGGGGCCAGAACCTCGACGAGTGCATGGAATCATGGCTTTTAAGCAAGGCCGCATAAAAAAAACTACCAATTTTACTGAACTGGAATATTTGGAACGAACGCAACAAATCTTTATTTGAAGGGAATCTCCCCTCGGTTTGGGCCGTGGCGTACAATACCTTAGGCGCACTTACAATTATTCCCTCAGTCATAAAGTCTCAGGTTTTAAGATGGAGTCCAGTCATCCGATTGAATGGATACACATTGGCCTTTTTTGATGGGGCTTCTACTGTAGGGGGATTAGGTTGTGGGGCAGGGGGCTCATTAAAAATTATAGATGGCCTGGTTATTAGATGGTTTTTCAATTGTGGCGAAGGATCCAATACCAAAGAAAAATTAGTGGGAGCGTGGGCATCTCTCTCCATTGCATAGATCCTAGAAATTCAGCATGTTCGGATTTTAGGAGACTCCAAAATAGTTATTGAGTGGCTAAAACATAATGGTAATCTTCAAGCCATCAATATTGAAGGGTGGAAAAGCAGGATTCGGGTTTTGGCGTCATCTTTTCAAGGTATTAGTTACCAACACATCTTCAGAGAATCCAATGAGGAAGCAGATTTGTTATCAAAGCAGGGTCTCACAACACCTAGAGGAAGACTTACTTACTACTATGGGGATGGAGTGATCGTGGGTCCTACTCATCATATTCAAATTTTCTAAAACCCCGTTCTCTATTATGCTTCTTGACAATTTGGTCTGTGGTTTTGGGACTAGCGTTCTTATCCCATGTGATTTTTTACTAGTCCCAACATGATTTTCTTTCATTGTACTCGAGTTTCATTTCCTTGTCTCATTGGACAGTATTGATGAGCTTTTTTGGTTGTATGATCTGGGGTTTGTATTCTCGATATAACTAGTTTCTATGCTTCCTTTTTTCCTGGCGATGTAAAAATTATATTTCTAATATAATGGGCTAATTTTCTTCTGGAAAAAAAAGTACTCGTTGAAATAATAAATAATTAGTCCTTTTCGATGGACTCGATCATTATTGAACTCATAAAATTTTTGGTTTTTCATTGTAGTTGCATTTTCATTTTAGTGATGTTTGAGAAAAGATTAAATATGAAGACGGTGGTATGTAATTTTTTTAAATTAAAAAAAAAAAAAATCAAAATGACATATTACAAAAAGTTGAAAGATCAAAATGTAAAAAAAAAATACGTCGATATCTTAAAACAAAGATGAAAGATGGTTGTGTAGAGAAGTTGAAATTGAAGACCTCTTAAGAGAGATGATACTTTTAAAGACAATTGAACAATTATTTTTGGAAAATAAATATGATCTTACACAATGAAACAAATTATTTAATTTATAACATCAAACCTCATTGTCAACCCTGCTTCGATTCCGCAGTTCACATCTATATGTCCTTTTGGTCTAGTGTTCGAATCTCCCCGAAAAAAGATTGCCACTTCACATTTGAGGTGTTCTTGTCTTCCTGATATTCACATTTGTTCGGTGAGGTATGTGCTTAGCGTTTAAACATTGCACTATTTTCCTAGGAGGAGCATGTTTCTTGTGAGTATGAGAAAAAATGGTGCATTCATTCAATGACTTCGAACTCATAATTGAGAAATCTTTTGGAAGGCCCTTATTTTTAGATTTGTTGTATCTGAATATTTTTTTTAAATCAAGGAGCATGATTATTCTTTTATGATTATGGGTTTTACACGAAGTTACATTTGTGTTAGCATTCAAAATAAAAACTGTGTCTCAGAAACTAAAATAACGAAATAGTCCCTTTTTCAATAAAAAGATCAAAGTTTTTTTTACTTTATGATGAGTTGGTATTGGTGTGTGTAATAGGTGCCTTCTACTTTATTTTATTAGTTTGAAGGCAGGGTGCTCTGATACAAATCGAAACTAGAATCAATTTTCCATGGACATTTTAATTTTCTCCCACTTCTTTCTACAACTAACCCATGCTAAAATATATCTGTATTTGGATTTTTTCTTTCTGGTTTTAGTTCTTGTCTATTGCTATGTTCTCCTCATTTTCATCATTGTTATCCCTCTTAGTTTTGATGGAAAGTAGAGGTTGTTTCTTAAGGATTGGGCGTGAAAGCCTTGTTTCTTTGCTTTTGATTTTCAGTACTAAGCAACAGAGTCGCCTACTTAGAACACAAGGGTATGCAATATGTTATCTTTTGTCATCTCATATGATTGATTACATCGAAGGAGTTCTTAAGGGGTGGTTCTTCTCCTGCCTTAGTTGTGTGTTAGTGCCTCTTCTTCCTCTTCCATTCCTCTATGCAAAATTCTTTGTCACATATCCGCAAGTATTGCAGGTGTGCATCCAGCCAAGTGATTTAGATTTAGAGTTAAAATATTGTTGAAAATATTTCACGACATGTGGGATGGAGATGGATCTTGTGAAGTATTCGTTTTTCATCAAAAAACAAAATCCCGCAATCTTTAAACAACATAACCACGACAATTCACTTGGGTGTTTGTTTTCTGTTCTTTAGGGGTATACTAGTTACCATTACTGTTTAAATGGCAATAACATACATCATTTAAATGAAGTAGGGTTTCTATAATAAACATTTTTCATTTTTTCATTTTTTTTTAATGAAAGGTTTACTTAATTTACACTTTTCAATTGAAATACAATCAGTTTTGTAGCTTTTAATTTTTCAAAGATTAGATAATTATGTGACTTTCCAATTGAAATTAAAACCAACCCTTCAATTTTAATCACTGAACATCATAATAGATCACACAGAGTTTTATAAAATTAGTATATAAGCGAGTGGTCTTACCTTGGACTAAGGCAGTGTCTAACCCGACTTTGCATACATGACACTAAAGAACAGTAAAGTGAACACCATAATAGACTACACACCGACTTTGATAAAATTATTACGCGAGTGGTCTTACCTTGGACTAAGGCAGTGTCTAACCCGACTTTACATATATGACACTAAGGAACAGTAAAGTGAACACCATAATAAACTACACACCGACTTTGATCCTTGTAAACACAATCTCTATACGTTTGAGGAACTTGGCTAAGCCATCAGGAGCATCCCTCCAATATAACACATACTTGGACGAGCCATACTGAGTCTTAAAGTAAGATGTATTCATAATGAACTCCATCATGGCTTCAATTATAGCCGCTCTTCCTCTTTTCAAGCGCTGCCTATATTTTTCAGATATTATAGCAGGGTTGGTCTCCAATACCTTCATTGCATCGTCGCAATCGCCGTACATAATTTTGATTTCGTCAGAACTCCAATCACTTGTAGGCCTTGGTCTTGGGCTTGCCGGCAACGTCTCCGGAGGAGCGAATGGTTTCTTTCCGTCCTCTGTAAAAACAGTCTCTAAATGTTGGAGAAACTTTGCTATGCCTTCAGGAGCATCTCTCCAATATAACACATACTTGCTCGAGAAATATTGCTCCTTAAAATATCCTGTATTCATGATCAGCTCCATCATTTTTTCTATTATACTTTCTCTTCCTCTTTTCAAGTAATACCCATATGTTTCAGATACCACACCAGTCTCGTCTACAAATTTCAGAGCTTTCCGGCCATCCTCATAAATAGTTTTGATTTCTTCTTCATTCCAATCTTTTGTAGGTCTTGGAAGTGGAAGTGCCATTTTCTCCGTCAAAACTAAAAAGAGTAGAATTAAAACAACTAAAAATATTTCCAGAGACCGCAGCAAGATCGACTCTGGGGAAAGCAAAGATCAACAACAGAAACCTGAACATACTCCCATATCCCTATCGCTTGCCTTTATATATGTCTCGGACGGATTTCAAATCCAGATTAACACGCAACATAACTTGAGATTATATCTCGTTGTGACAGGTGTACGGTCGAGTATGAGTACAAGGATGACCCTTAAATAATGGTGACGGGTTCTTTGTATATGGACATAAAGCCATTTGAGAGAATGTATGCTTAAATAAAGTCGACCTCATAAATATGCAATAGCAATCATGGTGTATAAAGCCATTTGAGAGAATGTATGCTTAAATAAAGTCGACCTCATAAATATGCAATAGCAATCATGGTGTATGCGTTTATGTTCAGTATTCATTTCATCATTTCATTCATTGTAAGTTGGAGGGTATATTTTTATCCAGTTTTAATAAAAAGATTCTAATCGCAATTATGGTGTATGTGTTTATGCTCAGTTCATTTCATTATAAGTAGGAGGGTATATTTTCATCCAATCTTATCATGATAAAAAGTTTGCAATCGCAATCAGGGTGTATGCTTTTATGGTCCGTCTTCATTTCATTGTAAGTAGGAGGGTATATTTTCATCCAATCTTATCATGATAAAAGTTTGCAATCTCAATCATGGTGTATGCCTTTATGGTCCGTCTTCATTTCATTGTAAGTAGGAGGGTATATTTTCATCCAATCTTATCATGATAAAAGTTTGCAATCGCAATCATGGTGTATGCCTTTATGGTCCGTCTTCATTTCATTGTAAGTAGGAGGGTATATTTTCATCCAATCTTATCATGATAAAAGTTTGCAATCACAATCATGGTGTATGCCTTTATGGTCCATCTTCATTTAATTGTAAGTAGGAGGGTATATTTTCATCCAATCTTATCATGATAAAAAGTTTGCAATCGCAAACATGGTGTATGCCTTTATGGTCCGTCTTCATTTCATTGTAAGTCGGAGGGTATATTTTCATCCAATCTTATCATGATAAAAAGTTTGCAATCGCAATCGTGGTGTATGTGTTTATGCTCTATCTTTATTTCATTTTAAGTATGAGGGTATATTTTTACCATGGTGTATGTGTTTATGCTCAGACTTTATTTCATTTTAAGTATGACGGTATTTTTTTATCCAATCTTATTGTGATACAAAGTTCTAGATGTAATTATATTTTAATTGACAAGAACAAACTAAGTATAAATTTCAAAAATAAAAATTATTCTAAATAAATTATTGTCCTTTCAAATTTTTACAATGTTAAAAGTTAACAAACTACTAAATAAATAAGTTGTAATTTCAATAAAAAAAAGAATAATAATAATCCTACTTTGCAATTTTAAATGTAAATGTATATTATAAACAAGTGAAAATAGCAGCAAAGTTGCTTATACCTGCCTCTTAGAAATGGTTTTTTATGTAGTAGTTGTATGTAGTCCAAAGCAAAAACAAAAACTTAAAGTAATTATGTAACACTCGATGTATTGCTTATGCATAGCCTAAATGTAAAACAGAAGTGGTGACAATGGCTACTCCATGGCTTTGAAAGTTGAAGTAGAATTGGATAGATATAGGAATTAGTCACTTGAAAGTGACTACTCCATGGCTTTGAAAATTGAAGTAGAATTGGATAGATCTAGGCATTAGTCACTTGAAAACCAACAACATGTTGGAGGCATTTGAGTTTTTAGATAACATTCTTGGCAAGGTAGAGGATTTGTGCAAAAATAATTCAATAAATTTGATAGGAAAGCTCTACTAAAAGAGTCTAATAAATTTGGTAGGAAAACTTTGAGAAAAAAATAGCCCATCAAAATTTCCTACTTGATGGTTCTTTGTTTGAAAATATACATGGATTAGTTCTATTACACAAAATATAAGGAATTTAGCAAGTTTCATTGCAGGTGTATATATTATAAATGAGATTTTGATTTTTGTTGAGACATATTTTGTAATACCCTTGTTTCCCCCATTTTGTAAATATAACTATAATTGGCCAAGAGACTATGGAAGACTAAATGTGTGTGAATGTTTGATTTGATGAACTTTTGTATAAAAGGGTCAAGGTATGGATTTTCTGTTATTAATAAAAATTTGATGTGTGTTGCACAACTGTTGAAAGAGGGAAAGTTTGTCAAGATAGACCATGCATTCTATGAAAGAGATGGTGAAGGGAAACCAAGAATGGTTGAAATGACCCTCACCAAACCAATACCTACTAGGCGTAATCACTCAACAGTCCTTTGACCCAGAAATGAATTACCAATCAGGATGGTAGTTGGAAGGCCATCCTCAAGAGTTAATGAAGAGATGGGGCAGGGCATCCATCTGTAAGGCTTCCATCCCTGAACATGAATGGGGATTCAGACCCACACAACCTTGTTGAGGGAGGCAAGAAATGAGGTAATTTGGGGGACAAACACAAAGGGGCAAGACAACAGAGTAGAGAAAAACACTCTCCTGAAAAGAGTAGGATGAGACTTCGATTGAAAAGTGGAGAAAGAAACGTTGAGAAATAAGCTCAATCTGGCTATAAGAAGCCTGGGGCAGGGTTTCGCTACAAGTTGATAAACAAGGTTGACAAGCGACTGAGGAAGTGCTTGTGCAAACCTTCTTGCTTGGAGCAAAGAAAATCAGTTTCCCAGTTTTTGTGGGAGAAGGAGAGTCACCTTTGGATTTTTTGTCGAATTTCCCTTCCTCTATTTCCATATCATGCAGTTCTAGATTGAAGCTCCTCTTCAATGTATTTTCTTCTGGTAGAGGTGTGACAATATCTACTTCTTTCATTGATGGAATTGGCACCTCTTTTTGTATCTATCCTTGAAGAAGATTTTGTACCTCCTCCCAAGTATTCATATTTCTAATCTTCTCTAAATCAGGTTTACCTTCATGCTGATATGGTGCAATATCTAGCTCCACCCTTTTGTTGTTAATGACCCCTAAAGGATCATATTGCCAAATTTCTCCTTATTCAAATCTCATTCATTGCAGCACTGTTTCCACCACCTATAAAGATGACCTGCTATACAAAATGAAAGGCCCAAACTCCTTTTTGGGTTTAAAATTAGTCTTATTTTTCCTTCGAATGAAATGAACCTCATCCGCATTAAGATTTTGCCTTATAAATTCTAAAGAAAATATCCTCATAGTTAAGAAACTTGTAAATTTGAAAGGTCTAACTTCTGAACCATATAATCCTATTTCTGTATAATCTTTAAACATAAACCAATCTCCTAATTTAGTCTCATAAGATTCATGTAACCACTTTTTAATCTCAGGGAAAATTCTAGGTGGACCCTATTCATGAAAAATTCCATAAATTGTAGACATAAATGAATTTATATAAAGAGAGAAACCTTCATTTTGAGGCTTACTTATGATTATAGGAGTCCAATTAATAATTGAAGCAATCTCTCCGACTTCATTTTCAATTTCCAGGTATAATCTATGGAAGTCCTTTTTTCTTTGAAACAAGAGCAAGTAAACCATGTATGATTGGAAACAGAAGACTCTGTTTAAAGGGAAAATATTGAGTTTTTAATCAATGACTTCAGATATAAACTCTAAAACATAGAACTTGACCACTACTCGGGTAGAAGGGAAAATTGCTCTGAGAAACCCTAAAATAACATTATCCACAATTTCATTATAATCATAACCTAGAACTGAGCAAATAACACATATCACTTGACGCAACCCACCCCTCACCGAGCAAGCTGCTTCCACCAGGACCTTCAATTTCTCACGGGCCCGAAGAGTCAACACTCTTCAACTCCCTCGGAAGTCCACTACCCACAGTAGGCTCCTCCAATTATCTTCCCCCTCCTTCGGAAATCGGGATATCGCGACTCGGGAGTTCGCGGTTCACGCGAACACAATTCACATACACGACCAAATCCCGAACCCCGATGGTCAACGGTCAACGTCCCTTTCTTCTCGAGAAATTTCCTTTGGGAAAATCGGCGATCATGTTGCTATGTGTCTTATGCAACACAAAACCCAGAACCCCGAAACTCTGAAGCCACCTGTCAGCATCCCATGGTGAGGCCTAAAGCCTTGACACCTGTCTCCCACTCTGTCTTGGGGACCCACCTTGCCACGTCCTCTTCGGGATTTCGCGGATCGCGAATCCTTGATGCAAGTTTCCTTGGTGTCGAAACCCCCGAAATGCCGAAACCCCGATATCCGAGATCCCGCGACACGTGTCCTCTCTCTGATCTACGGCTCAGGTTGAATCGGGAAATCGCCGGTCGCGATTTCGAAGAGTATAAAACTCTTGTCCTGTGAAACGCCGAATGCCGAACCCCGATCC
>JZKD02S1905184.1:519306-546267 GCA_000966675.3 Picea glauca | reverse complement strand
ATCAATTCATGTACATTTGAGGTAAACATACTCATTTGATAAATTTATTGATCATGAAATATTGCATTATCATATTTCATCAGAGATCGAACAAAGGACTGTCGCTCCTAGAAATTTAATTGTGTAAAATTTAGGGCTAGGGTTTCTTCGATAATAGGATGACCATCGTTGAATTCAAAAACCCTAAGCATCTGGGAAATAGATTGGGCCCTAACATTAAATAACTAATTCCCATTTTTAGTTACAAAACATTTGGAAGACACTACATATCTCTGTGTACACCAATGTATGAATTCGAGAAAATTATAAACTTGTGGGATGATATAACGAGCTAGGGGTTGATCTCTAGGAGTTAAAAAAGTCATTTAGTTTTACAAATCTAGCCTGGGCCAATTTATGTAGCTCGAATAGATCGAATGAGACTTTAGGATAGAAAATTTGAGGGTCTCTATCATCTAAACTTATTTTGACCTTGGGTAGGGTTTCATACTGTTTTGTTTTTTTAAGCCTCAGTATTTTAAAATCAGGAAAAGGACAAGGTATCTTAGAACTTACCTGTGGGATCTCCTACCTGTGACTTTGGCGGAAAGGGAATCTGTAATAGTGTTGGTGTTTTAGTTGGAAAGTGTTTACATTCCCCTAACAATGAGAGTGGCGAAAAATTGTGACGAAATGCAAAGAAAGGGAGAGATTTTTCTTTTAATAACAAGTGAATTAAAGCACTTAAATAATTTATATTTAACACTTTATTTAATTAGAAAAACTGACAGTTTCCAATAGTGAGTTTTATTTACACTACGTGCAATCGAAAGGTGGTTTTGGGAGTGGTATCTTATAATGTGTTATTGTCTTTCCGTCTAACGCGTGGCACGAGTGGTTTTTGTTGGATAACATCACACGTGCAATGGTATCTTGTTTAAAGGTTGAGCAACTTTGTTGCACGCATACTATTGATTTCACCATTTCTTTTTATCGACGCTTTGAATTGCACGCGCCCTGCCACACAATAGTACAACTTTCTATTAGTTTTAACTTTATAAAACTTATATTAAAACGCCTATAATATAAATTACAACTACATTAAAGTATGTCATATTAAAACTAAACTATGTAACATATGACTAAAAAAGCCTAAGTTAATACACAATAACTAATAAAACCTAAGTTAATACATATGACTAATAAAACCTAAATTAATAATTTTAATCCTAAAATTTAATTATATTATAAAAGATGTGCCTATGGTCCCTCCTAATTTTTTTACTAGCTTTGAGCAAAACTAATCGGAAACAATATACCGAAAAAAGATTACAAATATATAACATTTAAACTACACAAAAATGAACTTTCAAGTATAATTCAAATGATATTTAAACTTGGAAGTTATATTAATAATTTTTGTTTTATCTTATTACCAAGTGATATTTAAAGAAAATTTTTTGCTATATAATTAAATCCTTCCTAAAAAACATAATAATTTTCTTTTGATACATCAACTTTCACATTGTGCTAAAGGGATTTTTTTTTGTTATTAAAATAATTAATATTTTTTGAAACATAAACATTGAAAGTAAATCATTCTTTTATTTTTTTATATAATAATAAAATATTTTATGTGATGATATGTTTTTTACATTAAACCTCAAAGATTATAATTAAAATTGAAATGACAACTTTTACTACAATTGAAATGAAAATTTTTAGTAGAAGTATAAAAAATGGTAATCAAACCTAATATTGAAATTTGATACCTATAAATGTGTACAAATGGTAATCAAACCTATAAATAATATTGAAATTTGATACCTATAAATGTGTAGAAATGGTAATTAAATATATAAAATTATTTTGAAATGTAAAACAATATTATTTTAAAATATAAATTTATATTATTTTAAAATGTAAATTTTTACATACAATATGAAAAATTGACAAATTTTAAATTTGAAAGTGATAATAATGTGTTTTTTTTTTCATATTTTAAGAAGAAAGTAAAATTTAAGTTATACTCTAGTGTCAATTTTCATGGGTAATTCATTATTTTTTTTAAATTATATTTATAGTTCATCTAATGTTTTGAATTGGACATTTTAGAACTATGACCATAGGAAATATGACTTGTGGAACTATGAACTATGAAACTATGACCCTAGGAATTATGACTATAGGAACTATGATCTGTGGAACTATGACACGTTTCAATGTTTTGAATTAAACATTTGAGAACTATGGCCTATGGAACTATGACCCTAGAAACTATGAGCCTAGAAACTATGGCCTGTGGAACTATGACCGTTGGAACTATGACCTGTGGAACTATGACCCTAGGGAACTATGACCTATGGAACAATGACCCTGGGGACTTTTCACTATGGAACTATGACCTGTGGAATTATGACCGTTGAAATAATGACCCGTGGAACTATGACTTGTGGATCTATGACCGCTGGAACTATGACCCTAGGGAACTATGACTTGTGGAACTATGACCCGTGAAACTATGACCCTAGAGAACTATGAACTATGGAACTATGAGCGTAGGGAACTATGAACTGTGGAACTATGACCACTGGAACTATGACCCGTGGAACTATGACCCTAGGGAACTATTCTTGCATAGTTTTAATTTCTAGTTGTATCTATTTTTTGTTTTTTAATATTTTCTTGCTTATTCTTATTTTTTATTTTTCTTCTTAAAAAATATTCTGTAAAATTTTAGGATAAAAGTGTTATTTTCTATCTTGTATATAGATTTTGTGATTTTTTTTTAAATCTCATAGTTGATGAATTTGAAAGGTTTGAAACAATGCTTTGTAAATAGGTTTTTCATTCAAGAGTTTTAAAATTTATTTAAAATAAAGTTATTCAAATAACTCAAGAAATTCCTTTATGTTTGTGCCTTAGCCTTACGCTTTCTTGAAGTTGTGGATTATCAGGACCTTTGTTCCTCTTTTATATCGTTTCCCTTTTTGGATTCGTTGGACTGCAAGTCCGCAAGCCCACAACAGGGTTCCATATTAAATGTTCCCTTGTGGGGTTTCAGGGAAGCCAAGCTTCTGCTCCACATAGACAATCAAAACTCCTGAAACTTCGAAAGGTGAAAAAATCTTAACAGAAAAATGTTAAAGCCACACATTCACTGACCTATCATCCAACATGTCATCTGAATTGTCGGATGATGTGTCACTTGCCACATGTTTCCACGTGGTGACACGTGTCACCTATTTTCAATACTTTTGGGCCCCTGAAAAGTGCATTTTTATTTAACACATGTCATCCATAGATTTTCCATGTCATCTATATAATGTCATATTACCATGTCATCTATATAATGTCATCTTGCCATGTCATCTTGTGGGTTGCAGAGGTTTTATCCTCTAAAGAGAACTTTTATGTCATATAAGACTCCACAGGCCCGCGGGTCTGAAGCTGGGGATCATCGGGACGTTTTTTCATATTTTATATATTTTTCCTTTGTGGGTGCATTGGACCGCAAGTCCGCAATCCCGCTACAAGGTTCCATATTAAAAGTTCCCTTGTGGGGTTTCGGGGAAGACAAGCTTTTGTTCCGCATAGACAATGAAAACCCCTGAAACTTCAAAAGGAGAGAAAATATTAACAAAAAAATGTGAAAGCCACGTATTCACTGACCTGTCATCTAGCATGTTAGCTGACTTGTTGGCTGATGTGTCACTTTCCACCTGTTACCACGTGGTGACACGTGTCACTTATTTTTAGCACTTTTGGGCCCCTGAAAAGTGCATTTAGGTTTAACATGTGCCATCCTTAGATTTTCCACATCATCTATATAATGTCATCTTGCCACGTCAGCTTGCGGGTTGCAGAGGTTTTATCCTCTAAAGAAAACTTTTATGTCATATAAGACTCCGCAGGCTTGCGGGTCCGCAACCTCAAAAGCTCGACAAGAAGATAATTATGATTAAGTGCTAATTGTTGTATTTAAATAAATGGATTATATACTCATTTTTTGCGTGTTTTCCTATGTGGTATTAATTACTAAGTCTTTTCTTATTTACAGAGGGCATACTAATAGACTGCAAGGTAATGACTGTTTATTTTAACATGGATAACATGGTACTAGATATTAATGCCAAATCTAATAAAAGTTGTATTGTGTATTTTTCAAGCCCTTCGCCACCTTTATACTCATTCTTATTTTGGTTTTCCCTTATAGGTATTATAATCTAGCGTGCTTTCTTATGTTTATGGCACCCAAGAAGCTGAAGAAGTTTGCAATCATGGAATAACCATCACTTAATTTCGATATATATTCAGATATAGGGTCTAAATTGACAGATAATCCTAAGTCTTGGCTTGAGCTTTATAAAATCCTTGAAGAAGAAGCACAACAAGAGGAGGAGGACAATGGAGCAATGTGAGAATATATTCCAGAGAACTGATTAAAGGACCTTGTTGCTTCAGAGATTCATAAGGTTGGTGCTAGACGGAGACTATTACCTTACATAGATATGATTCAGTGGGCTTTGGAGCACGTGGATACATCAAAGAAAGTTATTTTTAACCATCAATGTCAAATTGTTGGTTCTTTTAGACCCAAAATGTATAAACTTTCTGCTACTCCAAAATATGCTTTTAATGAAGAATTTGTCTCCAAATTCAATGAGAAGGAGACTTCACAACAAGAAAATGATTTGCATTCATTTGTTAAGGGTTGGTGGAGAGATCAAACAAGGTTTAGAGCTGATTTAACTCATGGGATTTATTCAACTTCTTCTTGCACTACCCATATTATGTATGTTGCAATGCTATTAGGTAAACTATTTGGGTTGAAAGATGTTGCTCACTTTCGGGTAGGATGGGTTCCTATTTTAGATAAAATTTAAGATGGAGCAACTTTTGACTGGGCTAAATTGTTATCTGACAATCTAGTTAGAAACAAAACAATTTTTAAAGCAATAAAAACCAAAGGGGAATTTGCAAGTTTTTATATGTTTTCATACATTATGGATGTTGTGTGCTATAAGACACCTTTTCCTTTAATGAATTGGAGTTGGAACCCAATATCTTCCCAAGATATTCATTTCTACCATGACAAGTTATGGGAAGAAAACATGAAGGATTATTTTTATGAAATATCACACAATGTAATCATTCCTTTGCGTGAGTTATTATTTGGTCAAGCACCTCTCATATTTCCTCTACAAATGATTAAAGATTTAGAGAAGGTTGCAGATTGGTTTTTTGAGGAATAATCTTCTTATATCATAGTTTTCTCATGTCAATTTCCTCCACATGCATTGCCAAGATTTGTATATGACAAACTTGGGCTAAGAGAAGTGGCATATCAAATAGCATCAAATTCAATAATTCAACGAAGCAATGGCCTTATTACCCTGTCTAAATTGTTCAATGCTCAATTTTAGATTTTGGTCATTCTAAAGCTGAAGCCAAAGACATGGAAAAAATTAATTTGGATGTTATTGAGATCAAGATGCATGGTCCTTTAGAAATTGTTTTTAAACATTGTTCAGAAGTGGGATGAAAAAGAGTTACTCATGAAGAATCTATCTTCGATAATGTTAAGGAATTCAATCATACAGTGAAGTGTTAATTCAAGCACTTCCAGAATAGCAAAAAAATGAATTTTTGAAGTTCCAGGCTCATAGAAGGAGTTGTTTTCCCAATATTTTATAGGGAATGGAATAAAAACGCACAATAAATAAAGAAAAACAAGTTCATAAAGGAGATAACCCCATTAAAAATCTCTCTAATCCTTTAAATTCAAAATTCTCAAGAAAAACATTAAACATAATGAGAGATGGAAGAGAAAGATCAGAGAAATCTACATGTACAAAAAAGGGGATACAAATTAAAACTGGTTCTAGTGAAGATCTGATTAAAGATTATGCGTTATTTGAGAAATTTATTGAATTGTGACATAGTAATCTAGAAGTGCAAGATCATGTGCAACTTAGTAGTGTTTTAAATACTCCAACAAAAGAGATGGCTTCACAAATATAGTGTACAACTCTTGGTTCTCCTATTCCATCCCTCACACCTTTGTCTTATATTTCTGGAAACCCAAGTACAGAAATAATTTATGTAGATGATGTTGAACCTATTGAATTAGAGAAAATGACCTCATCTGATTTCTTTTTCAATAAAAAAAGAAAAGCAGTGGTTCAAGGAAGGATTTCGAAAAAGAAGAAATTCAATATATTTTTTGAATACTCGGTAATCTTATACCAAATCGATTCATACCAATGAAAATCTTCAGTTCTATAATCGTTAAGAGGAGTTCCTATCTCCAAGTGATTTTTTTGAATCGATTTGGCTCAATTCTTTGTCGATTATTTTATCTAAATATTCATCCTCTTTATCAGTAATATTGAGTAGGACCCATAAAGATTGATTCTTCAATTTATCTATGTGGTTGAAGATCAGATCTGATCTCAACAATCCATTTTTGTTGAGTTCATATAATTGATTCATGTGAGAATCAATATAAAAAGAAATTTGATCATGAACCTAGTCGTTAAATAACAAAAGATGTTGTTTGATGGCCAAGGTCTAAACGACATTGAACTTGCAGAAAACATTGTTGGCTCTATAGAGGCGTTTTCTTATGCAAATTCATGGTCTGTAGGTAATATTGTTCAGCAAGTAAAACAAAAAGACCAATTAATAAAGAAACTACAAGATCAACTAGTGCAGACTCAAGCTTCAATTGAAGAATGGGTAAAGTCCAAGACAATTTCCAAGAAAGAAGAGAGAATCAACCAACTTGAAACTCGTGCCAAACAAGTTGAAGATAAATTGATAGATGTCTCCTTGTTTAAGAAACAAGATTTAGAAGTTAATGAAAGATTACAAAAATCTCAAGAAGAGTTTGGTAAAAGTTTGGACATAATTCAGAAACAATATATTATCATCATTGGTTCCTTGAAATTAATTGTTGATTGATGTAGCCCCCCTACCTCAACAGGGTCTGTCGACCTCCCAGTCACTAGATCATCACTAAAATGAGTTGGATTAGCTCTTACGGGTCGTTGTTGGAACCTCTACTAAACAAATCCACAAGTCCTTTGTGAACTGTACCCACGTGAATAGGCACTAGGTGCAAGTTCCCTCCATGTGACCACCGAATTTGACTGCATGCCTCTCAAAAGGCATTTCACGATTTCGTGTATCGGGTGTTTTGTACACGAGTCACCCCAAATTTCCCGACCTCTAAAATTCCGACAGGGACTTAGAACTTACTAGCTCCTCCTTTATCCTTCTCCACATGACCACTACTTGTGACCACAATCCAAATCAAAAGGTGCGTCTTGAAATCCTGTATCGGACCTCTACGTGTGAGTCAACACTGAATCCTTCTGACTCCCGAAACTCCAAAAAGAGCTTAACGGGTGTTATATCCTTTCCCTATCTCCGCTCATGTGACCATTCAGCACGACTTGGGGCTTATCCTTTGAGCGCATCAGGATTTTGTGGATCGGGAGTTTACGATACAACTTATCTCCCTTCGCTTGATACCCAAAAGACCGATATTCCTTTGCCATGGATCAACGACTTCAATTCTCCTATGATATGACGGTCCAAATCACGTCGGTGATTCCCTCTCCGAGAATTTACACCATCCGTTCAGCTTCTCCCAATACTCTAATCTTTGATGTGTGTGGATCTACACCACCTGTCACCCTAGATCCAACGGCTGGAATGATTTCGCGAGTTTGCGTTTCGCGAATTCTCACAAATCTTCCCTTTGAATTTTTTTCTCTACGAGTCAGTGGAATGTTGATCTGTTTTCGTGTGTCCTCTAAATCCAATGGCCCAAATATTATTCCGATACTTCAGGTCTCCGTGATCCAACGTTTTCGGTTCTCAAACCGAAGTTTCGCTTCAGCTTTTCCTCCAGAGCTTTCGAGCTGCTGACATGTACCCTCCTGGCTTCAACGATCTAGATATGCTTTGTCTCTTCGGCTCTCTGTGATCCGGGAGTTTCAAGTCTAAAACATGGCTCCTTGTGCGCCCGTGATATCTGACAGCTCACACTTGATCAATCAGACGACTGAGATCCCACCTTGGCGTTCCGACACTCTTGGTTTCAAAAATCTCAAGTTTCAAGTTGCTCTCCCTTTTGAGCTTCCAGCAACCAACGATTGTGATTCCTCCTAGTGATCTGATGCTTAGTCTTTGCCTCCAGTGATCTAATGGTTCAGATCTATCTCACTGATCGGATGGTCAAGATTCTATTCTGAGTCTCCAAGCTCCGGAAATCTCAAGTTTCAACCGTGATAGCTTCTTTCCTTGGCACGCGAAGAACTAAGGTTCGAGCACTTCTTTCTGATTTGACGACTGTCAATCTTCTTCCCTATGATCCAATGATCATGGTCGTTCTTCCTCCTGACTTTTGATATCTCTCCGCCTTGGAAGATTTATCCTCTTTCAAAGGTTCCAAACCTTTGTTCTCTCAAAGAATCCATCTCTGGGATCTCGTCAACACTCGAGAAAAGTGTTATCTTTTCTGAGATTCTATCCTTAAAAGGATTTCGATCTCCCATGCACACTTTGCATTCTCCATATTTCAAATAACTCAGTTCGAAGGACTTTCTTGAAAAGAAAATGTGTCTCGCCCACTTGGAATTCTTCTATGTTGGTTCTTCAAAGCTTGTTGGCTTCTTGATGTTGTGCACACCTTGCACCTGGTCTGATTTTCTTTGATTCTCTCTGAACTTCTCTCTGAGTCAATCCGAGACTCAGTCGACGCACTCCTTGCATTCAAAATGCACACCTTGCATACAAGTATCAGAAGAGAAACGATTGAAGCTCATCCAACATCATCACGAACTCATACAGTCAATCTCTCTCTAACAATCATACATGAATGAAGTAATAATCATACACACAGAACAACATTCATTCAATCCACACATGAAATGAACACAGTCCAAGGATTTTGGACAATTTCTATCTGGTCTATTCATTCATGAAAAACAAAATACATAGTGTTCTCTGCTACTCTACTCTACTCTACTACTCTTTCTATTATGTCTTTTGTTCTATCTGTTACAATACAATACTGAAAAACTATCTAAGGACTGGCTCCACAAACTCTCTCATCCTGTTATGAAATCTATCATTTCAAATTCAAAGCTATTACCTACTCTATCCTATTACAATAACTACTAGTTATTTCCAGATAGAGTCGACACTCCATATCTGCATTTTCTTAGAGTCCTTCAAGACTTTACAAACAAGTTATATTTTAAAATGTTGTTTATGAAAATATCTCAACAACCGATTAAATTCAGAGTTAAATGCTTGATTTGAAACTCTATCATTGTTGAGATGTCATCTATTTGCCTCCACACATGAGTTGTTGACTTTGAAGGCGATGCTCCTGCATCATACTCCTCTGGTTAAAAAATTCCATGGACTCTTGTCCATGAGCTCCTGCACTGTCTTTCCATTCTTCAAAATATTAGGTTCTATGACCCAACTTGCATATTCCATTGGATGATCTTTCCACTTCCTTAAGTACTCAAGATATGTCTTCCTCCTGGTTTTTTTTCCATCCCTATGTTCAATAATTTTCTCCATCTGAGGTTTTCTCGCTGTGGGCAATTGCTCTTCCCAATGAATTTCTTTCTGATCATCTGATTCTCTTGCTTCATCTCTCTTGTAAGGATGCAGGTCTGCAACATTGAATATCAGCGATATCCCCACATTGTCTGGCAACTTAATCTCATAAGCATTGGCTACGAATTTTCTAAGAATCCTGCATGGTCCTATCTTTTTCATCTTCAATTTGTTATATGTTCCCCTTGGAAACCTCTCTTTTCTCAAATGATCTAAAAATTCATCTCCAACTTTGAATTGAACTTCTCTTCTCCTTTGATCAACTCTTCTCTTGTATTTCTGACTACTATTTTGTAGGTTCTCTCTTACTCTGTCATGGAGTTTCTGCATTTCTATTGCAAAATCCTATGCTCTAGCACTTCTAAACTCATCTTGATTCAAATCTCTCAACTCTATAATCCCTCTTGGTTGTATACCATACACAATTTTAAATGGACTTTTTCCTATGCTCTTGTTCACTGAATTGTTGAATGCAAATTATACTTGTGCCAGAATCAGATCCCATTATCGACCTTGCTCAGTGAATAAACTCCTTATTAAGTTTCTGAGACTTATGTTTACTACTTCAGTCTGTCCATCTGTCGAAGGGTGATATGTTGAAATAAAGGATAAGTTCTTCCCCATCTTCTTCCATAGAGTCTTCCAAAAGTGTCTTACAAATTTGGTGTCTCTGTCTAAAACTATGCTCCTCGACAATCCATGTAGTCTTATTACTTATCTGAAAAACAAATTGGCAATGTGTGTGGCATCAATTGTCTTATGGCATGGTATGAAATGTGTCATTTTTTAGAATCTGTCTACCACAACAAATATGGAGTTGCTCCCTATTTGAGTTCTAGGAAATCCCAGAACAAAATCCATATTGATTGCATCCCACGGCCTTTCTAGAATTGGTAATGGATGATACAAACCAATGTTTTGTTGTCTTCCTTTTGCATATTGACAAATTCTGCATTTGTTCATGAACTTCTTCACTTCTATTCTCATGCTCGGCCAATAATACGAATTGCTCAACTGTGCAAATGTCTTATCGTGACCAAAGTGTCCAGCTAAACCTCCACTGTGTTTCTCTTTCAGTAGGTTGTCTCTCATTGAGAACTTTGGAATGCATAATTGGCTTCCCTTGAACATTAATCCATCCTGGATCAAACATTTAGTCCATGGGCTTCTGTAGACTGTTTCCCAACAAAGGATTCTTTCATGCCTCATAAGCTTCCTTGAAATCTGCATCTTCTTTATACATCTCCTTGAGGTGTTCAAACCCCAAGGTCTCCACCTGGAATTCCTGTACAATCAAACTCCTTCTGCTCAAAGCATCTACAACTTTGTTAGCAGTTCCAGCAATGTTTTTAATAACAAAGTAAAATTTTGCATAAATTCTACCCATTTTGCATGTTTCTGATTCAACTTTCTTGCCTAGTAATAAATTTCAAAGCTTGATTATCACTGTACAAGACACATTATTTAGCAATTAGAAAATGCCTCCATTTTTTCAAAGCTTGAACCATCGCATAAAATTCCTTGTCATACGTGGAATACGTTTGCTTGGAATCATTCAGTTTCTCACTGAAATAAGAAAATGGACTATTGTCCTAACTCAAGACTACTCCAATAGCTAATCCACTTGTGTCACATCTCACCTGAAATGTTTTTCCAAAATCTGATAAGACTAGAATTGACTGCTCTGTGATCTTCTCTTTCAACACTTTGAAACTTTTTTCATCTTCCTCGACTTTTGTTTCTTCTTCATAGTGTCCAACATGGGTACACATATGCCACTAAAATTTCTAATGAATTTTCTATAAAAACTCGCTAACCCACGAAAACTTATTACCTCAAATATATTGCTCGGCGATGGACATTCTCTGATCGCTCTCACTTTTTCTGGGTCCATCTTCAATTCATTTGAAGAGATTACGAAACCCAAATATATGAGCTCCTTCTTCATAAAAGAACTCTTCTTCAGATTTATCAGCAATTTCTCTTGCTGCAACCTTTCCAGCACTAATGTCAAATGTATCAAGTGTTCTTCCCTTGTCTTGTTGAATATTAGTATGTCATCCAGATATACTATGACAAATTTTCATATGAATTCTTTCAACACTTCATTCATCAACATTATAAATGTGCTTGGTGCATTTTTCAACCCAAATGACATGACCAAACATTCAAATAATCCTTCATTTGTCTTGAATGTTGTTTTCCATTTATCTCCCTCTCTCATTCTTATTTGATGATATCCGCTCTTCAAGTCTATCTTGGAAAAATAGCTTGCGCCACTCAAACAGTCCATCAAATCATCCATCCTCGGTAAAGGAAATTTGTACCTAATGGTTATCTTGTTGATGGATCTAGAATTTGTACACATTCTCCATCCTCCATCCTTATTTGGACTTAATACAGTCGGTACTGCACATGGGCTTAGGCTTTCCCTGACTAACCCTTTATCCAACAACTCCTAGACTTGATTTTTGACCTCCTCATTCTCTCTATGTGTCAACCTATAAGTTGTTTTGTTTGGTAAACTAGCTTTTGGAATAAGGTCAATATGATGACTTATGCTCCTAATGGGTGGAAATGAGTGTGGTAACTCATCCACGACTATATCAACAAAGTTTTATAACAGTTCCTAGATTTCTACAGGGAAATCTTCTATAGAAGTATTCATAAGGATAACTCTAGGCTTCCTTACTACAACAAACTATGATTATTTCTCCTTCTTGATTTCATTCAAGAAATCCTTCCCACTCATGAGAAGTATGCTTGAACTAGCTTCTGTCTTTTGCTCTTTGTCTTATATGGGTAACAACATATGTGTTCTACCATTCTTTTCTAGGGTATATGTATTCTTTCTTCCATCATGAATAACTTTTCAGTCATACTGCCACAACCTCCCCATTAAAATATTACAGGCATCCATAAGAATTACATCACATAATATTTCATCTTTGTAACCTCCTATTTTAAATTCAACTTGGCATTGTTGAATTACCATGACTTGATGTCCTTTCTGCAACCACGATACCTTGTATGGCTTTGGATGTGCAGTTGTCTTCAGCTCCAGCTTTTCCACCATCTCTATGGATACTAGATTTTCAGTGCTCCCACTGTCTATGATTACCTTGCAAACTATGTCTTTCAACTTGCAAGCAGTTCTGAACAGGCTTGTTCGTTGAACTAGTTCCTCTGGTTCCTTTTCTGGTTTAAGAAGAATATTCCTCATCATGAGGTTCCTTCCTCATTCTGTTGCTTCTCCTTCCACATGTCTCTGTGCTTCAGAAATGTGTGTTTCTCTGCCTCCTTCTCTCTTTCTGTCGAGACATTCCCAAGATTTATGTCCTTCTTTTCCACGGGTATAGAATTTAACTATGCCTCCTCTAGCTCTTCCTCTTCCTCTACCTATGGAAAAAGAACCTCTTCCTCCATGTTGTCCTTCTTTATAACTTCCACCCTTCTCATGGTGACTATGTTGTTTGTCAGCTTCAAGCTTCAACTTATGGAACTTCTCTCTGCTGGTTCCCTTGCCTCTGCTTGAATTTCCTCCTCTGCTTCATTGGCTTTGCTTCCTGGCCAATTTTTCTTCATCTTTCAAGGATGCTTGATAAGCATCCTCAACTTTACTGACAAACATCATGTTTATCTCCTCTTGTATTTCATATCTCAACCCATTGATGTATCTAGTTGTATTCTCATATTCATTCTCTTTCTGTCCAGCCCTGAAGTTTATTCGGTAAAATTCTTCAATGTACTCCTTCACTGATAAAACCCTCTGTTTTAGGTTCTGCAATATTCTGTAAAGATTGATTTGGTAATCTTTTGGGATAAATTTTTCTTTCAGTTTGGCTACCATCCTATCCCAGTTTTTTATTTTTTGCTTACCATTTCTCTTGTGTTCAGCTTGCAGTTCATCCCACCATAACGTTGCATGACCTTTCAGTCTTTTCACTGCATGTTTCACAATCTTGTCTACTTCAATATCTTCATAATCGAAGTATTTTTCCATAGCACATACCCAATCCAAAAAGTCTTCAACTTCTAAATTTCCTTCATACATAGGTACATCTATCATTTCTCTGGCTCCTATCTTTGAAACAAATTTGATCAAGCAATCTTGTGTAGCATCCTCCACGTCATTTGCTTCGACCTCTGCTTCTTTTCCCTCAGCTTCACTGATATCTCTAGTGTATGGTGCTCTCCTCTGTGTTGTCTCCATGACATCCAATATTGCTCGGAGTCGCCTCATTTCTTCTTCAATTTCTGGATTCGCTCTCCGCCTTCTGGGTGGCATGATTTCATTACGTCACCTACAAATAGAAATCAAACTTTATTTGATATCATAAATGATACCAACTTTCCTCCATTCTCGTTTTGTTTGTTGTCTGCAAACAAAATTAAAATCTCGCTCTGATACCACCTGATGAAGCCCCCCTACCTCAACAAGGTCTGCCAACCTCTCGGTCACTGGATCGTCACTAAACTGAACTGGATAAGCTCTTTCGAGTCCCTACTGGAACCTCTACTAAGAAAATCCACCTGTCCTCTGTGAACTGCACCCATGTGAATAAGCACTGGGCATGAATTCCCTCCACGCGACCATAGGATGTGATTGCACGCCTCTCAAAAGGAATTTCACAATTTTGTGTATCGGTTGTTTTGTATGCGAGTAACCCCAACTCTCCTGAACTTCAAAATTCCGACAGGGGATTATCGCTTACTAGTTTCTCCCTTATCCTTCTCCATGTGACCACTACCTATGACCACAAGCCAAATCAAAAGGTGCGTCGTGAAATCCTGTATCGTACCTTTGCGTGTGAGTCAACCCTGACTCTTTACGACTCCCAAAACTCCAAAAAGAGCTTAACGGGTGTTAACTTCTTTCCCTATCTTCGCTCATGTGACCATTCACCATGACCTAGGGCGCATCAGGATTTCGTGGATCAGGGGTTTACGATACAACTTATCTCCCTTCGCCTGATACCCAAAAGACCGATATTCCTTTTCCACGGATCAACGACTTCAATTCTCCTACAGTATGACAGTCTAGATCGCGTCAAAAATTCTCCCTCTGCGAGTTTCCATCATCCGTTTAGATTCTCCCAATTCTCTAATATCTGATGTGTATGGATCTACACCACCTGTCATACCAAATCCAATGGCTGGAATGATTTCACGAGTTCTCGTTTTGTGAATTCTCACAAATATGCCTTTTGACTTTTCCACTCTACGAGTCGGTGAAATGTTGATCTGCTACCGCGTGTCCTCTGATCCAACGATCCAAATCTTATTCTGGGACTTCGGGTCTTCGTGCTCCGACGTTTTCAGTTCTCAAACCGAAGTTTCACTTCAGCTTTCCCTCCAGATCTTCCGAGCTGTTGACACGTACCCTCCTGACTTCAATGGTCCAAATATGCCCCGACTCTTCGGCTCTCCACACTCCGGTAGTTTCAAGTCTTAAACTTGTCTCATTATGCATCCGAGATATATGATGGATCACACTTGATCAATCAGATGGCTAAGATCCCGCCTCGGCATTCCGGCACTCCGGGTTTCAGAAATCTCAAGTTTCAATCTGCTCTCCCTTATGAGCTTTGAGCAACCAAAGGAAAGATAAGATAAATCTTCCTCATTCGGGAAATGAAAATGAAACATTAAAGTAGAAGAACGAGAAGAATCTAGAACATGGATGAGTGTCTAAAGTGGAGAAGATTTAATTTATTTTGTTATGTAATATATTTCATTTTTAGGTTCAATCTATTTCATAGTACCTAGGAAGTAGGATCTCAACCACTTATGGTTAGAGATCAAATTTTTTATACAAAAGTATCAAAAACATTTTAGAAGGACTTTTTGGCTGAGTATTTAATCATTAATAATTTTGATGATACAATCATTTTCAAAGAAAGCAGAATTCTAATATTTTGTTTAGTGGATATTGTGTCTTCTTGTGTTATCATTTGTTTAAATGTGTAATTCCTTTTACTACAACTTCAAAAAAGGTTTTCAGTTATATTATGAATCCTCACAATTCAATAACACTTATGCTGTGAGGGGTTATTTAAAGTTGTGATCGAGGTACAATTTTTCCACTGGTTTACTATGAGTAGACTAAGACCTGTGCTTAATTTCATTAGTTCATTTGGTATTGTATAATTCATAATATAAACTATAATTATGAGTTTCTTTCATCTATCTTAAGAAAGGAATGAGATTTATCTTTAATCGATACTCTATTCATTCTTTAGATTTTGTTCTTCTCAAATTCTTCCCTCTTCCTTAAATTATTTAAATTGATTCATTAGACAAGATGATGCACCTAGGAACTATGACCTGTGGAGGGAATTATGACCGTTG
This sequence comes from Picea glauca, assembly GCA_000966675.3. NCBI lineage: Eukaryota > Viridiplantae > Streptophyta > Pinopsida > Pinales > Pinaceae > Picea > Picea glauca. The sequence continues at coordinate 530,292 of JZKD02S1905184.1, read as the reverse complement.
GAACTATGACCCTAGTGAAATATGACGTGTGGAACTATGATCGTTGGAACTATGACCCTAGGGAACTATGAATTGTGGAACTATGACCCTATGAACTATGACATGTGGAACTATGACCCTAGGAACTATGACCACTAGAACTATGACCTTTGGAACTATGATCTGTGGAACTCTGACCCTAAGGAACTATGACCCTAGAAATTATGACCTGTGGAACTATGACTTGTGGAACTATGACCTGTGGAACTATGACCGTGTTTGAGATAATGGTTTGCACAATAAGATATTCAAGTTGAAAGATTAAGAATGCTCTTTTTTTCATGTTTATAGATATTTATAATATATTTTAATAAATTAATATTTATATTAAATATTAAATGGGAATAATTGTTTTGATTATATATAATTAAAACTTTGTTAATTCATAAACTAGTTATTATTTCATTGTTCTTTTTTCACTTTACATGGTTAACCCTTTTTTTCCTTTTATATTGTTTGGATACATTCATTCTACTTAATGGTATAACTTGAACTTGATTATAATTTGGCAAATATTTTTCTAAATACATGTTTAATTTATAGATTTTGATTGATTTTACTAAGACCGATGGAACTATTAAACCTTAAACCCTGTGTCTTATCGTGTGTGAACTGGGTACGGAATTATGGTGCATGGTAATTATCGTAAATAAGTTGTGTAAAGGATCGTTGGTCATCCTTGTATCAACGATCCCTATTCTTCTCGCTTTGGCAGGGTCAGAAACTAATTGGTGTTGCAGGGTTATAACCTTGGAAAACCTTGTGATCATACACAGACACCGTTGGATTGGGATCCATTAATTTGATCTCTCATATTATAGCCTTCGCGAACACACAAGAGGGTTGACCAACAACGTCAGATTTGAACAAGAGTGAAATCAACAATGGATATCAACAAGAGCACCGTGAAGTTGTGAGGTAAATAACGATTGAAGAAAGCATGCTTTTTAATCTAGATCGTTGATTCATAGTGCCAACATGTCGCAATCTTATCGACGCACATTATAAATACTCGTTCACCCACCTTCAACTTATTTTGTGTGCGTCATTCATCTCAACTCACGATTAAGTCGTGATCGTCGATTCAAGAGAAGGGAAAATAGATAAACAAGGTCAATGCGTCGCCCATGGTCATATGTTTGTAAAGATCCTAGGCTCTTCTACGAGTGGATTTTACACACACAATCAAATTTAACTCTGTCCAGAAGGATTTCACACTAGATCATAAGGGGTAATTGTTTTGTGTGACCAATTTGATCATTAAGGGTTTAGAGGATGAACATGTAGAGTAAGAAAATGGGCTTGTGACTATTGGATGCATTGTGCAATTCTCCCTACAACTATACGAAAAATCAATTTTTCATGACATTGAGACAAACATGGCCCTTGGCTCAAGCACAAACACAAAAAAAAAATCATCAATCTCTGAAAGGTATCATTCAAACACCAAGTTATAGGTCGCGGTTGGTCCCCAACCAATACCCGTAGGCAACATCTGTAATGATTGTTTCTAGTTGTCAATAAAAGGTTCTTGCATGTTGAGTTCAACATTATATGCATATAGAAAACAATGATGGGTCATGTAGTAGGGTTAACAATCTATCAAATTTGTTGATATTCTACAGTTTCTAATATGAGTATGGGGTTAGGAAAATGTGTTTTTAATTTTGAGGGTGGATGGATAGATATCATCAATTTGTGTGGAGTCAATCATAATATCATAAAGGTTGAAAAATAATAGGTGTAAGATTAGCACTCTATGGTGCTTGATGTAATTTAAATCCAATTGTCAATATCAATTACAAGATAAAATCTTCAAAGCCATATTCATATGAAGATAGCAACAACATATAAATATGAAATTAAACTTATTGTTTTTACAACCCGTGAGACTCCCATATTAACATCCCGTGGCACTCTCCTGTAAAAAAAAGTGTATGGTATCAATTCCAAGGATCCATGCAAGTTTTATAGCTTTCTCCATGTAATGATTAAAAAAGAAACATTTCAACAAAATAAAAGCCATAACATGTTGGTTTTACAAATATCATACTCATCTATAATTTGTTAGAGGACTATTTAAATAAGCATTTATCTCATTATTTTAAAGTAAAAAATGTGTACATTTTCATTGTACAACCAATAATATGCACACATTACTGGGTGCCTTTAATTTTAGAACGTCTTTGCTATCAAATTGTCAAATTTTGCAGTAGTTAGATTCCTTTTTTGATAAAGAGGGTAGACAATACCAATGACACCTTGATATTTAAAAGATGTATCCATATTTAAAAAAACCTTTATATCATTATTTTAAAGTAAAAAATATGTACATTTTCATACTACAACCAATAATATGCACGCATTATTGGGTGACTTTAATTTTAGAACGCCTTGCTGTCAAATTTTGTAGTAGTTAGATTCCTTTTTTGCTAAGGAGGGTAGACAATACCAATGACACCTTGATATTTAAAAGATGTAGCCTTTAATTTTAGAACACCTTTGCTGTCAAATTTTGCATTAGTTAGATTCCTTTTTTGATAAGGAGGGTAGAAAATACCAATGACACCTTGATATTTAAAAGATGTAGCCATTTTTCTTAGATCTTGTGGTGGTCTCCAAGCCTTACCCTTTCTTAAGAATTTTAATACATGTTTTGAATATGGAAGGACCTATTGAGGTTCACCTTCTAAAATAATTCTTCTAATTTTCAAAAGAGTACCAAACTCTAAGAATTTCTTCTACACTTTACCCTGGAGGACAACTTTTCCAGATCTTATGCATTTCTATGAAATTATTCACCATATTCTTGTGATAATTCCTCTATAAATGATAATGCAACTTCCTCTGCAAATATAAAAAAAAGAGGAGCAGAAATACGCTTCCATTTGTACTTTAAATGTTGGAAAACATAAACTTACAATCAGAGGGAATGCATATCTTCTCTCCCTATATAAAGATGCATACCTTATGCATTTCCATGAAATTATTCACCATATTCTTGTGATAATTCCTCTATGAATGATAATGCAACTTCCTCTGTAAATATAACAAAAAGAGGAGCAGGAATATGCTTCCATTTGTACTTTAAATGTTGGAAAACATAAACTTATAATCGGAGGGAATGCATATCTTCTCTCCCTATATAAATATGCAAACCTGCAAATATAATAATAATAATAAAAAAATAGGGTTAGGAAAAAGGGATAAACACAATATACTGACTAAATAACAAAAAAAGAGATAAAATAGTATACTAAAATTAGTTTTTAATGTTTTTCATTGAAAGACTCTTAACATCTGCAATCACAATTAAAGCTTAACTATTTCACAAGTTATCTCGATAATTCTTTACTAATTCCTAATAGTGAAGATAACAATATCAAAATCTAGACTCGCTAAGTTCAGGCTAACCAATGGGCTTTGTACAATTTTCTAGAAGAAAGCAACAATAAGGGGATAGGTTTATTCAAACTATGCAACCTTACCTCAAAATAAAACAATTGCAAAGCCTTTTCTTCAAAATTCAATGCCAAAAAGTATCCTCCTTCTACAATTACCTAGAATATATATAATCAACATCATCACAATGTTAACAACATCCAATATAGTAATAAAAATAAAATTGAGAGCAAATCTATGACAACCAATATTACAAAGATATGAACACATCCTATCTGACAAAACTTTGACATTAACAACTAAAGAGATTTCAATTGGTCCGACATGTTCCAGAGGAGGAACATCAAGGAGGAACATCAACGGGATAATCTTGTGCATCTATAATATAACAATGCAATCTTGGTCAGATTCCATAATAGCATCAAAATAAATTACATTACATGTATCCAAACTTTGGTTACATCAAATAATCCTGGCATAGTATGAGAACTAGAGTTACATTGCATCTATATACATTCTTGATTTGAAGCCACAACTGTGAAATGTTTCACATATATAAACATCATAACACTACAAGATGGGTACACAAAAAATCATAAACAAAATAAATCTTCCCACTCAATCTAACTTACCAAGAACAATGGGAGATGCATTATTTTAGCAAGGGCATCCACATCTATTGGAAAATTCAAATTGAAATGATTCATATTAAGAGGAATGGACATTTAAGTCAATTTCTAAAATTGTGTTCCTTTTATTTCTTCTCCTTTTATTTGTAGGGATGAGGAAACTCTTCTTTCGCTTGAGAGATGACTCAAAAGAACTCAACCCAAGTGTGAAATTAAAATCCAATATTTGTTTATTATTTTCCTCATCCAACATCCTTTTAATTAGGTCCACCGTCTCTCTGGTGTTGGTTAAAGTAGCGGGAGGACTATTTAGAAGCACATCTAGGTATCCCAACAATTCCTCCCTAGGCAATCGAAGTGCCTCGTCATCTTGAACAATAATTCCAATGGCCACAAGAGTTGTGCCAACATTTTCAAAAACCATTGATGTCTCCATAATTATCTCGGGAGGATCGTTGAATGCATTAGGTGTTTCATCATCAAATATATTAGGCTATGAATTCTGATCCAATGATGGATCCAAACCCTTGGAAAAAAAGTACAACCACTCCACCTTTATGGTATGCTTGCATGTGTTTCAATGAATAGACCACACCTTTATGGTATGCTTGCAGGTGTTTCAACGAATAGACCATGGAAATTCACACGCCATAAAAGTATTGTGATACCAAGTCACAAGTATTTTTTGTCATGATCGGTTTGACTCCTCACCCAGTATGCATGGGATATGCTTTCATGGGGCCAACAATAATCATCTGGAATGCTTCTAGATTTCTCCATTGAGGATTCAAACAACTTCTCCTTGTTATGGTTATTCAAATATCCTTCTTCTTTCAAAATGTATTTGAATCTATAATACGGATCTACATGTATCAACAACATATATAGCAACCAATTCATTCTACGGGCACATTTTTTTCTTTGATCAGACAAAAATTTGGACTTCAATAAGCTATGGTATGCCTCCATAGAATTATTTGTCTCTTGATTTTCATGACGAAAATCACGACAACCTTTAACCCACATCCCTAATTGAAAGAACTAAGTTAGTGAAAAGAGAATATTTATGGACACTAGTACATTTGGGTCATATTCCGATGGCGTGTTCGACACAATTGCCACTTTATATTCTCGGGAGAACGACAAACAACGGACCCCCTCAAACATCATTTCACATGACATCGTTTTTTCAATGTCATAGATATTGTATTTATTGTGATGTTTCATGTGAACATGTGTCATCTCGGATTTGATTGTCCAAACCCCATATTGTCGTCGTAAGACCGACGTCTTGGAGGTGGCAAGAGAGGCATCTTGGAGGTGGAAAGAGCAGCGTCTTGGAGGTGGCAAGAGCGGCGTATTGGAGGTGGAAAGAGAGACGTCTTGGAGGTTGCAAGAGAGACATATTGGAGGTGGTAAGAGTGACGTCTTGGAGGTTTTAGCACTAGAAATCACCTTTGGATTGCAACAGAGGTAAGCCCAGTACCCATCAGCTTGTATGCCATAATGAATAAATTTTAAGGGTGGTTAAATGGACGCAGACTCAGGAAAATATTGCTTTAACTCAGAAAACTGGATTGGTATGCATAGGAAGATGAGGTCTTGATCTAACTTCAGTCAGTAAGTTGTGGTATAGTGGTGAGTAGGAGGAAGAACTTGAGAAATATTTGAAGGTCTGCTATGGACATCCGGTCTTCCAGCAGTCGGGGGAGAAGAAGACTCAGAAGACAAGATCCTCTTGTCTCAGAGCTTCAAGAAACCAAAAACGTTACAACAACACTGCAATCAAACATACATTACAAAACAGTTGCAACAACTCGACTGGATCATCCATGCCCAAGCTTTCAGTATCAGAGGAAAAAGAGATGAGAAAGAAGGTTGACTATTACTAAACAAGAAGTCTCAAAATTCCATACATAACTAGAGAACCAGAGGCTTTACTAAAACTTTACAATCGAGAGCTCAACCATAGACACTTTAAAAAATGTAAAAAATGCCTCCATATACTTAGAACTAGCTATGATTTTCTGAGGCGATCTTGTCATTCTTTCAAAGATTTATGTTGATGGGCTTCTCTGTCAGGCTATGCAGGTAGACGTTGGTTAGACTTCCCATGTAGTCCTATGTCAAACGTGATCTCTGTCATTTTGGATTGACATCCTGCCTCTGCGTTTGTCCCTTTTTGGCCTTCTATTTAAGTAAGGAGATGATGTCTCACCAACCTTCCATATTTACATTAACATCTTCATCAGGACCTAAGTGGGCATAGTCAACACATGCAATTGGAATATGAGGCAAACTTTCTTTAATCGTTTGTGCTCTATTGGATGTTTGTCGAGAATACAGGCAGGTGGATGAAGGATGATGACAAGGAGGGGCTGGCGAGGTGATTGGTGAAAACTTAGCAGGCTATGGCATATGCTCGGTGGCCAAGTGGAAAGCTAAAATCGGCGAGGTAGTGACTTGAAAAGTGTGGGTGACAGAACGCGGACACTGAGGTGTAAAGGCGTAGAGGCGATGTGGCACGGGAAGGTGATGAGGAGGCAGAGGAGAGGCTGAGGTGGCTAAATGAGGTGGGGATGTCCAACTAAGGTGGAGGTGACAGGGATTACGAATGAGAAACATGAGGTGAGAGGGTGAGATATGAAGACGGGACAGTGATAGGTCAGAAGGACGATGAGTGGAGGACAGGTGTGAGGGAGCAAAAGGTGGAGGGGAAGTGGGAGAAGTGATAGGCAGAGGAGAGAGATGGAGTGGGAGGTAGGTGTTAGCAGGAGGCGAGGATGGTAAGCGGAGGTTGTAAATGCTTTACTCGGAGGGGGGGAGAGGTGGTAAGTGGGAAAGGTCCTGGGGTCCGATTTTGTGAGGAGGGGCACATTATCGGGGGGGGGGCGCTCAAAAACCACCAACTCGGACCCCCCCTTTAAAGGTAGAAGGTCAGTGGGGTCCGATACAGATCTTATGCAGTATATCTGAGCACGCAGATACTAGTCGCTCAAATGTACGTGCCCCTTAGCATAACGCACTCGAGCGCCAAAAACTTAGGATAATGCCATTTTGTGGGTATTTTTCCCCTTTGTCGTCATCTTTTTCGCCATGGTGTCCATTCCTTAGGGAAACACCCCCTCTAGCAATAATATGTGCTAACATTAGGCTCCATGGGGGATAGAGTCCTCCCTATGAGGCTCTAAGAACTCCTTTTTAAACTCCAGTGCCTTATCCATTGGCTTGTGGAGTCATGCTCTGATATATCATGTCGAAGACGTCATGCTGACAACTTTAAACTATTCCTCTTACAAACAGAAAACAAACACACATTCTCCAGGGAGCTTATTTATGTACAACACCTAAGCTAAATAATTTTACAAAGTGCTAGGTGAAAGCAAACTTCCACCAGAGCCACCCAGACTACCTAGTAATATGATCCTTCTCTTTACTGTAGATAATCCACAAAAGGATGAGGAAGTATGACAAAAAAATGAGGACATGGATTGGAACACTCACTATACCCCCAAAATATGATAAGGTGAATAAATCTATAGGATCTAATGCTTTTTGAAGACACGACTCCATATATGATCCTACAGGGTCACAAAATTTATAATCAGGGGAGCTCAACTGGTACAAAATTGACCCATGTCCCTTATTGCGGCTCACCAATCGTGTGATGTTCTCAGAGTCCATAGGTGGGTAGAGAACTGATGCGGGATGGTTGATACTAGGAGACACCTGCTCAATTACAGGCTCTGGACCGAAGATAAACTGTCCACTAAGTTCCTCCTTTACATGTTGCTCTATGTTCTCTCTGAGTCTAGGATATATGATTTCCACCCAATGTTTTTCCTTAATTAATAAAAGAAAAGTCTCTATAGTGTGGTCTTGGAAATCTCTCATAATACCATACTCGCCTGTGAGTATTGGTGAAGTAATGCGATTTGAAAATTTCAGAAAATCTGAAATGTATGACTCCATGTATATGGCCACAGGATCCTGAATCATGTGACAGAATTTTGGCTGCTTTAGAAGACGAACCTGCTCCCCAGTGAAATCCTCTTTTCTTACATATAAAAAGCCTTCTTTCTCCTTTGAAAGAAACCCTTGATCATCAATAGTTGCAGTCTCCTCTCCATAAGAATGACCATAAGCTAATTGCACAACAGGATTTAAAACCTCTTGATTATGACCATCCAAGAACATATAGTCAACTATGCAGTCAACCAACACTTCATGCTCAATATGTTCTGAAAATTGATCACAAGATTTATATGCATTCTTGCCCATAGAAAAATCTGCAAATATTGAAGAATCGGATTCGGCATGTGAGCCACACCTACTTCCTTGTTGTTGTTCCAGACTTGATTAGTATTCACTATCTTCTTGATTAGACTCTGAGACAGATTGGCAGTCTTCTTGATCATGCAACTCCTCAAGATATTCATGCCTATGAACCCACTTGATAGTCCTAATGTTCTCTTCGAATTCTTCAGCATCTTCAGACAGGTGTCTTAACAATAGGGATTTCCTCTCTCTCAGGAGAAGGACTAGCTATGGATGCTGAGCCATGACATAGTACACCATGGCAGAAATCTTTGTGGGTCTGATCTCCACAGACATACTATGATAAATGTTGTAAAATCTCTTATTGAGGACAACCAAATATTATTATTCCCCTCTCCTCAATGCATTAAACTCAGATCAATATTGATCAAGGGGATTTTTCTCACCCCAACACTTTAAAAAATCATGGCATAGATCGGTCCAGTAGCCAATAGAATCGACTTCCAGACATCTAAACCACACAACAACATCTCCAGATAGGGATTGTGAGAATATCCTCATGGTGAAATCATCATGAATGATCTCACACTGATCAATAAAGTTCTCAAAGGCCCCCAAGTGCTTCTCGACCGTAACATGGTCTTCTCCAGAAAACCGAGGAAAATACTAGAAGGAATAAGGAGGATAGGGATGCAGGTGATGTGGCAGCCTTAAAGGTTTAAACATCCTGTCTCTAATCTTAGCTTGAAATCTTGTGGGATGAATATAGGATTCAAAAAGACAATGGAGGGGTCAAAAGAAATAGCAGGAGGTAATGAGATATGAGAAGGTTGTGAATCATTTTCAACCTCCTCAAGGCTACAAGGGTGAACAATTTCAAGGGGAGATGCAAACATATCTCACTTCTATGAATAAGTTGAGGTGAAGACACGGGATCGACATCTCCAACACAAGAAGAGGGAATGTTTTCATCTTCCAAGGATGGGTAAATGAAGGCAGACTTATTATTATTTGAATATGCAAAGCAGAGGATAATCCTTTTTATATGTAAGGGGAAAGAGAGAAAATGGTTGATGAAACAGAATAAAATTTTGTGAAGCAAGCTCATAAACTGATACATGGTTATCCCCTTCGGTATGGTCATATTTTTGTCAGCATGATCCTTCCCAGTGGAGTCTTTGAATGTGGAGTCACTAGGTGCAAACTGAAATCTTGAATGTTACCGAGTTCTGATGTACCCTCAGAGTTAGTAATCTTTATCGTTCTACCCAGGGAAAATCTTCAATTCGTCCCCAACAACGATGCTAGAAATGTTAGCACTAGAAGTCACCTATGGATTGCAACAAAGGTAATACCAGTACCCATCAATTGGTATGTCACAATGAATAAATTTTAAGGGTGGTCAAATGGACACAAACTCAGGAAAATATCGCTTTAACTCAGAAAAATGGACTGTTATGCACAAGAAGATGAGGTCTTGATCTAACTGTAGTCAGTAAGTGGTGGTATAATGGTGAGTAGGTGGAAGAAATTGAGAAAGATGTGAAGGTATGTTATGGACATCCAGTCTTCCAGCAACCAGGGAGAAGAAGACTTAGAAGACAATATCCTCTTGTCTCGGAGCTTCAAGAAACTGAAAACGTTACAACAACACTGCAATCAAACATACATTACAACACAGTTAGAACAACTCGACTGGATCATCCATGTCCGAGATTTCAGTATCATAGGAAAAAGAGATGGGAAATAAGGTTGACTGTTATTAAACAAGAAGTCTAAAAATGCCATACATGACCAGAGAACCAGAGGCTTTACTAAAACTTTACAATCGGGAGCGTAGATCAACCATCGACACTTTACAAAATGGAAAAAATGCCTCCATATACTTAGAATTGGCTCTAATTGCCTGAGGCAGTCCTGTCATTCTTTCAAAGATTTACATGTATGGGATTCTCTATCAGGATGTGCAGGCAGACGTTGGTCATACTACCCATGCAATCCTCTGTCAGATGTGATCTCTATCAGTTTGGACTGACAACCTGCCTCTGCGTTTGTCCCTTACCAGCCTTTTATTTAAGGAAGGAGACGATTTCTCACCAACCTTCCATGTTTACATTAACTTCTTCATCGGGATCTGAGTGGGCAGAGTCAACGCCTGCAACTAGAAGACATGGCGGCCTTTCTTTCGTCGTTTGTGCTCTGTTGGATGTTTGTCGGGAACATAAGTAAATGGACAAAGGATTTTGATGAGGAGGGGTTGCCAAGGTGATTGGTGAAAACTCAACAGGCTATGATGTATTCTCAACACTTAGGTGGAAAGATACAATCAATGAGGCAGTGACTTGAAAAGCGTGGGTGATAGAACCCGGACGCTAAGGTGTAAAGGCACAGAGGTGATGTAGCACGGGAAGGTGATGAGGAGGCAGAGGAGAGGCTAAGGTGGCTAAACGAGGTGGGTATGTCCAGCTAAGGTGGAGGTGACAGGGAGTACAAATGGGATACATGAGGTGAGAGGGTGAGATATGAAGACGGGATGGTGATAGGTCAGGAGGACGATGAGTGGAGGACAGGTGTGAGGGAGCAAAATGTGGAGGGGAAGTGAGAGAAGTGACAAGCAGAGGAGAGATATGGAGTGGGA
>JZKD02S1905184.1:501943-512350 GCA_000966675.3 Picea glauca | reverse complement strand
TATATATATATATATCCAAACTTAATGGAAAACCTCATCCTAACCTTATCAGAAAATTCGAATTCGAATCGAATCTAATCATTTCCAAACCCAAAAAATGTGACATAGGTGGCAGATAAGATCAAGGAGATTAGTTATCTTCTTTCAAAACATAAATATGACAAGAAAAGAGAGGCCAATTACACACGCATGAGAAGAAAACAAGAGAATTGGACGAGAGCAAAGTGCATTCAAGGAGAATAATAGAAGCAGATTGTTGAAGTGACCAACAAGTACAAAATGACATACAAGTCATTCCATTGTTGTAGGAGTCCTTTCTTCATGCACAAGTCATACACCTTTAGATCTAGTTGTACACAATATTCTGTGGATTGTTGAAGTGTGCTTCATTGTTGAGAGGAGAGAAAGAGTAGTTTTTTGTCCAAGAAAGATAGAAACAGAGCAGGTTGTACTGTTGTAGCTATACCCTCTCTTATATAGGATGTATATTGTTGTTTGAGGCCATTTTAATGATTGTATAGGTGTTGGTTTAAATAAACTGCAAAGGTCACCTTGTAAGTTTTGATCTAAGGAAAGAAAATTTAATTTGAAGAAGAAATCCATGTGTATGTGTTTTATTTCTTCCAATGTTCATTTTTCAGTTGTTGTGTGATTGATGCAATGTTCATAAATTTAATTTTGTCTTTAAATGAATAATATTTTCTGAGTTATTTAGTGTGAGAACATTAAGACAATGGTCACTTAGGATTGAAAAATTCACACGGGCAATGGGGACCACTTGAACTCAATTTAAAAAAAACAATAATAAAATAAAAAGGTTAAACACTAAACCTAACCCTAGGCCCCCCCAAATGCTATTTAAAAAGGTCCCCACCCTCCATTCACTCACACAATTCATTCGAGCCTCTTTGTTGATGTATTTTGGTTCAGATATAGATTGCACTCAATGTTATTTTGCTTATATGCACCCTTGCTATATACATGAGAAACTTTGCATATTTTTGTATAATGGTTTGGATGAACATGAATATTTTTTTTTCAAAATTTGAATAATTTATGTATCTTTTGGTTGACTAGTTTTTTGGTTGAGTTTCATATTCGTTTTTGGTTCAGTTCCAATTTTAGCGGTCAACCCGTTCAATGACCTTTCTGGTTCTGATAACATAGGTCGAAGTATGATGCATTTATCACTATCATCCTCGTTTCTGATGAAGAGGATAATGGAGAATAAGAGGAAGATGGGAAAGACCAAAGGCTTGATGATATCGAGGAAGGATAGGAAGTTGGAACTCCCTACAATTCCAATTCCCTGGACATTGACGCCCAATATTGAACTTCAGACCTGCTATGTTTTATGTTTTTTATGAAAAATATGTTCCTAGCATTAGTTTCTTTGGTTTATAGCCTAATTTGTTAAATTACCGGTTATGCCATTACCTACATAGACACTGAGGCAATATGTGTTATAGACTCTAAAGGCCATGAACCCATTTGTTATCCTACTTATTGACCATTTCTAGCAAAAACTAGATTTTTTTGATAAAGATAGAGTTATGGACCTAGTTAGACTAGACCTCACTCTCTCCATGGAATTGTAAGCTCCCTATGTATATTAATATTATAGACTAATTTACTAGCAAAAACTTAAGCTTAAAATTGTGTTATATGAATTGAAGGTTACAAAAGGTTGATATTAGAACCAAGGAACTCAAGAAATGTCATGAGGAAGCAACTCCAATAGCATGAATAAAATAACGGGATTGAAAACGGGCTTGAAAGATGCAATTCAAAAAAACATGTTAGAAGACAAAAATGTGGATTTCTTTGTTTAAGAAGCTCTTTTTCCAGCAACAACAAGTATAAGAGAGGAACAAAAATAAATTGCAAACAAAAGAATTGTTCTATGTCGATATATTAATAAATTAAGAACGATCTTTGCTCTTTTGAGATATAGAAGTGTGAGGCTAAGATAAAAACAAAAGAACAAGAGAGATATAGGGAGATAACATTTCCCATTGAGCATCAAGAATCCTGATACCATTCAGGAAGAAAAAAAATTATGGTTGATCATAAGAGTGAATCTATAATCTATATTAGGATGATGGTAAATTCTTGCTTCGAAGAAGCTTAGTTAAACAATGTGCACAAATATATTGAATGAAGTGTTAAGTTCATGAATTGGAGCACATTTTAGAAACCTTCTAGAATCGACTTAGAATATGTACAAATATCTAGGAACAGTAAGGAAATTGCATGTGAAAGAGTCAAGGAGCAGTAGCTTGAATGGTGGGGAGGTAGGTGTCTCACTCTCGCCGCCCAAGTTCAAATCTTTGATAATATATGCATAAGAATTATTTTGAACTCCTCGGTGAGTTAATAGCTATACATGAGAAAATTGTTGAAATCTTCATGAAATAATTGTTGATTGGGGATCACAAGGTACCAGTAGCCAGTTTACCCCAGGTAGCATCCTTGAAATGAGGAGAACTGCCCAGAAGGTTTCCCCAATGATCTGTATTATGTAGAAAAACATAAAAATAAATAAAAAATAAAACTGCACGTGAAAGAACATTTACATGGATTTATCTCCATGAAATCTGAAGGACAAAAATTGTTGGAATCTGAATTGTAGGTACAATTGTAATGCACCTGGAAAGGGAGCATAACCAAACTCAAAAATCACTTTAAACTCAAATAATAAGGCACAAATGGAAACATATGTCAATGCTCATTTGTATACAAAACCACAAATCTTGTAAATGACATGTTTTTATCTACATCTTCAATTAGTTGCATGATTGTTTCATCAAGCATGCCCTAAAAGAAACCTATAATAACAATGAATTGGTGGCTATCAGATAAGTAGAAACAACAGCTATATACAAATTCTCATATCTCATGTATGTGTTTGAATTCAACGACAATGGAATTTAGAAAAAAAAATCCCAAGGCAAGAAACTTTCAATAAAATTCACCATTAAATTTGATAGTGTTTCCAGCACACAAGCACAGTGTTCCAACAACAGTAGGTGTTCAGGCACAACTAATTTAGTAGTGGAAGCCAGGGAGAATGTATGACAAGCATAGAAGAGCGTCAAGGATGGGTGTGGGAGCTAGATGATGAGACATGGTCACACAAGTTATTGTATTTTACTGTACATTCTTACGTACAGGACATATCCTGTGTTTTTCATCAACTTGGCACCACATCCACTTACAAGCTTAGTGTCATAAGATTATTGGTGCATTATGGCCTTCTCTACTAATGAAATACTAAGAAGCACGCTCTTTGTGACTTTTGGCCACTACCAAAGGGTTAAGGGGCAGCAACCCCCTTGCAACCTCCAATGAAAATATTTAGGGAACACTGTGTGTTATATGATTTATATATCCAAAAAATGACATCACGTTATGTCTACCATTGCATATCTCAAATCAAGCTTCCACGTGGATTGCCTCCGAGGAGCCAAAGATACCAATTATGTCCAATCCAATTCAACTATGAGCTTCAGGTAATGGCCATACCTTCTTGATTTTGCTAGGAGATTTTTATCGGTCTTCCTTTTTATTTCTTGTTCTGAGATTTTTTCATTCAATTGTTTTTGAAGGGAAATTTATTCCTCCCATTTCTCCCTGTAAATGCGTTTGTAATCCTCTGGACCAGATATAAGTCCTGGTTTTATTGTGCCTTTAAAATCCATGCCTAGAATCTCTACTGGTGCCAGTCCTCTAGTATTCAGATTGTGTTCAAATGAACTCCCAAGTTTCAACCCGAGAATTCAATTTTTAGTCAAAATAAATCCTTTAGCACGAGACAAAGCAACATTCAAACCACATAGAATTTACCAAATCAAGAATACCATGATAGATCATTTGTTAGCAAAATGTAACGTTGGAAATTAAAATCAAGCCTTCAAGGTTTGCCTTTGCCATGCCACCATTTTGAATTAAAATGCAAAATACCGTTGACTTGGGAATACAACAATAGCATAAAATCAAATGGACCCGAATACCTAATGATTTCCTAGTTGTAGCGATCAATTGCAACTTCAAGCTCTTTCAATTTCTTGCTCGCAAAGACCTCAAAATCCCAAGCCTTCTCTTCCCACTCATTCTTTGAAGCTTGGGCAACTTGAATGTTGAGCTCAATGGTGTGGCACTCTCTGCTCATCTTCTCATAATCCTGGATACCCACATGTTGCAACTCGATCTGTTGCTACAGGGACTCATTCTCCTTGGTCAATCTCTCGAACTCACTGTTCTTGGACTCCAATTCATGCTTCATCTCACCCAAGAACCTCTCTAAGTCCTCTTTCTTGGACGAAAAGTTATTAATGATGGAATGAAATTTTGACACATCGTTGGCTAACTCATCTTTATTCCTTTCGAGGGTTTCAATGGAAGAGGGCCTCGTTTTCAAGTCCTCGACCTTCGCTTCCAGCTCAATTATCTGCGCTTCTATGGTGGTCGTTCTCTGGATGGTTGCGGCTTGTTCCTCTTCCATCAACAATAAAAATTCATGGTCAAGGGACTCCACGACCGCATCATTGCTCTGCAAAAAACAATGGTAGCTCTTTTCTACAAACTCAAACCTTGCATCTTTGTCAAACCATTGAGCTCCATGATGGACTCTTTCTTTGTAACTTAAGATTTGGACGAGCCACGCCATGGAAGCCATAAGTGCGGGCCATGAATGGGGACTTCTGGCGGCATACAAGGAACTCTTGTTTATTTGAAAAGGGTATCCATAGACCCTAAAAATGAATGGGACTTTGTCTTCCATGTTGCCCAGCTCCCCCCACAAAGGGTCCAACTTATGATATCTTAATATCTAAGAACTCCATTCTCTCAATTATATACTTGTCTAAATCAAATTCATGTAATCAGTATTACTTTGATTTCTCAATTCACGTTCCAATGCATTCGATGAAAACTATAAAAACAAAGATGGTAGGGGATAACAAAAATAATGAGAATTTACGTTGTTCATTTATTTATCTACCATCTTGGGTATATCAGAATTATTGAAACCTCCAAAGGATACATATTTTAGATTCCGACCTTGGAGAATATCCAAGGGATTGAAACTCAAATTCTTATCCATTTCATCTAAACCCAATATAATTGTTCTTCCCCATGCTTGCAAAGCAAAGCACATGCATGCAGAGTAAGCATGAGATGACATAGAAGGTAACATAATTAATGCTTTACATAAGTTGGATAATTGAAGAACGGCAGTTGTAATTAACATAAGAAGTGGAGACAAAGCATTGAAGACACAAAAAATAAAACGGGGTGAGAGAATTGAAGCGCGGGAAGCATAAGTTCGACTCTTCCAATGGATTCGTAGCTTGAATCTACTCCTCCTTTAGTCATCTCTCTAATCACCTGCAATCAACAATACATTTTACTTTTTCAGGAAACAGTTGTTTCATATGTTGTCCCAAAATAACAAACACTCATGTTATAGATTACCTCTTGAATGGGCTTATCGAATTCTCAAGGATTAAGGAACTCAATGACTCCAAAGCATTTAGTTGTTAGAAAAAGAGATGGCATCTATCAATTTTAGCACATGTTCAATAACCATGTGCAAAAGTTAAAGGGAAATAGTCAATCAATAAAATATCTTCTGTCTACAAAGTTATTGTTGTGTATATGGCTTCCAACCCACACGTTTCTTCCTTTGTTGGGTTGATATCAATACCAATGACTCTGGAATCTCCAGCTATTCGAGCACCTTCTGCAACCTGAACATGGAAGGATTCAATAGTGGACAATTAGAAAGACACAGAGTAGTAACTAATCTTTGTAGCACAATAACAAATCTCCATGTATACGTACAGTTGTTGTTTCTTGAGATATTCATGACAACTTATAGCCAAGCCAATGGTGCCCAATCCAAAGATTTCTACCGAATCATCGGGCTTCACCTTCCCACCATTCTAGGTAGCTCCTAATACTGCAAATCAATGCCGTGCACTCGTTTTCTCATGCATCAACCTTTGAACTTTTGTGTATTTTGATAGGCAAGAATATCAATTGTATATATTTAAGAGAAGATTGTATAATTATATTACCTGCACGCACTCTGCATCCAAGCAAACAAATCTTTTCCAATGGATCTTTTGGATTCACTTTTGCAACACAGGACATGTGCACCACTGTATATTGATTGAATGTGGACAGCTCAAAGAAATGATGGATGGGTTTTCTGTTGAGAGAGAATCGACATTTTTTGTCAATGTAAGAGACTTCGCTTATGATATCCTTCACGTCTTTTCCCGAGGGAAGGCCTTTCTGGGATAGCAATGTTCCAGTGAATCGATGAGATTCTAAATATTGGTTTAGGGCTCTAATGCATGACATCTAATAACTTCGATCATTGATGGGCCTAGGGTCCTGCCTAGTGGATGTTTGTTTCCTGTAGGAGGCTATGGAAGATGGCCAACCCAAATTTGATGAAGAGGCTAACAATGAGGATCATCATATTTGCTTATTTTCATTTCTCAACATCGGTTGCAGAGGCGGTTGTTGTTGATGTCCTCTCTTCTTCATTATCAATGACAGGACAATTTGATGATGTTGATGGGATTCGATCTCTTTGCCTTGATGCAAATGGATTGTTGGCTCATAAACTAAGGAAAATTTGGCTTGGCTGGTGATTCTTCTCCTTCCCGCCCAAAGTTGAGAAGAGTAGATTTTCAAACTTCATTTATTTATCACTGTACATAAAGTTTATCTGTCCGGCCACATCGCGCTAAATTTTTTTTCACGGTTGGTTGTTTTGAGGTTTAAGATGGGTTCAGAGATGTGAGGTATCTAACAAGACACTATGTGATCGGATTAATTAGACCATATGGACCGATAGGTTTATTATGAAAGTTTTTTTTATTTAAGTATAGGGAAATTGGTAACTAGGTATTATTTAGGGTGTTTTCTAAACATTCAATTTTTTGAAAATTTTCACCCTAAAATAAATGTTTGTGAAATTTACATTTTATGTTTGTTTAAATTATATTTTTTAATTCATAAATGGATTCAGCGCCATGAAAAACCCTCAGGGCACTAGAATTATATAGACTCAATCACTCAAATCTGGAGTTCCAACAATTTTTGGTCAAATTTCAGTAAAAATTGATCAGAAAATATACTCGTAAAAACTCCAAAAGGTCAAACATTTAGATTACGTAAATATTTAGACCGCGTCCAAGTTTAAATTTCATTGACTCCCACTATAAACCCTAGGTTAGTGTCAATATCCCATAAGCTAGTCTAATAGGAAACTTATGACTTAGCAAGGATCAAGATGTCTGGAGACACACCCGAGAGGGGGGTCCCACTCATGGGCATTGCCTATACTTATAGCCTTATCACAATGGGCCAAAGTCTCATTGAGGATTTGAACCAAGTGAAGAGAGTGCAACACCTTCACTATCAAAGTTTTGTCTTTTTTTAAACCTCTCATTATTAGGGTCATACTTTTCTGGAAACCATTCTTAGTATCACTATTACCATTCTCACTACTAGTCTTAGGATCCCAAGGTTCTATCCTTCTTTGAAACCATCGCTACCTTGATATACTTTTGCTTTGAACTTGTAACCTAAACCTAAATAATGTTGAGCATCTTTCCTACAAGGTTGAGTATTTTTTTATGTTTAACTTACATAAATGTGGATAGTGGTTTTATTTTCATTGACAATGGTAAAATTCATATTTTACAAATATAAATTATGACTTACGCTAGGAGAACATCAAAAGAGTCAAGAGGATGGGATTTAAAGTTAACATGAACAAAATAATCTGACATGGTATGGACTTTTTTATAGCTTCCTTGAGAGCCAAAAACCCCTAAGAGTGTCAAAAGGGGGTGGAGAGCATGCCCCATGTTACCAACCTGAGAAGTGGAGTTTAAGGAAAGTCGCATTGGCACCTTCACATTGGTCGTGAACTTATGCTTGGCAGAAAACAACATAGTAGAAACGGAGTTCCCACTGCCCTATGCCTTTTAGGTTATTACCATTAACATTGGCCCAAGATTTCTTCTACACCCGTAAATACATCCAAGGTTAAGAATCACTGTTAGACTAATGGGTACAATAAGATTGAACGACATAGTGGAAACTGATTTCCCACTGCCCTATGCCTTTTGGTTGATTACCATTACATTGGCCCAAGAGTTATTCTACACTCGTAAAGACATCCAAGGTTAATAATCATTATTAGACTAATGGGTATAATAAGCTTGAAAAGGTTGGTTGATTGTGAACTAATGTGGATTGGATTTGGGTTTAGTCATAAGCAAACAACCTTCAATCTTGTGGTCTAATATTTGGCACTTAATCCAATGATTGGGGAACAACCTAATTAAAAATCTTACCTCCTTAAATTAACACGGTTTTTCTAAAAAACTTTAAATGTACAAAATTTGAGGCAAACCTTCTTTCTCATGGTGAGGATTAAAGAAGGAAAATAAATTTATCCAAAGACTTGAAAATATGTTCAAGGAAAAACCAAAATTGCATAAGCTACATATGAAACTCTAAACATATAAGGCAACAAGGTTATACATTTTATTTAAACATGAAGTAATTCCTCAGTCTCAAAAGCCAAGCATTAGCCTCTTGGATAGTCATAGATGCACCATTGAAGATGATAGCCTTAGCCTTTAAATTTATTTCTTTTGTGCTTCTCTTTTTTTATTTTACCCTCTTGTGGAAGAAGTGTGATGGGTTAAGAGGAGGAAGTGTGATAGGTTAACTCATAAGAGTTTGTCATTTTCGTAGAATGAAAGGATGTTCTTTCCTTTTTTGATGGGTTAACTCATAAGAGTTTGTAATTTTCATAGAATGAAAGGATGTTCTTTCCTTTTTTATTTTTTACCATAGTGTTTCCTCTCATCTTGATAATGCATAGTTCAAATCCCACTTATGTGATCCTCTCGTCTCCCTCTAACCTTTTCATTGCATTGCAATTGAATTTTGGAGAGGTTTTGGATGATCCATTCATGGATTTTGTGTTGTTCCTCTCCACTTGTGTTGCTTACATGAACTTATCTTTTATCTCTATTACTTCTGCATTGTATGTAAATGTTGGAGAGATTCTAAATGGTCTTGACATGTTTTCTAATATGCAAGTCGAAATCACTCATTGCATTTCATTAAAAAAAACAACAGTGTCTAATTAATATTATGGCTTGGATTTCTTCTTTTAACAAGCATCCAACAGAATATGACACATATAATCAATTTCGTAATCATTCATCACACAATATACATATTTTTGAGGAGAATCCTCATGGAGAATAAACTCCATTTAATATGAAAACCTTGGAGAATGTAATTCGATGAGTATTTGTAGCTATAAAATTCATGACCTTTAAGATTCAACATCCACAGGACTACATTTCACAATGCCCAATACTCCAAGTAACGTGCAAGTAACAAATTCAAGGCATGTCCTTTCCATGAGGAACTTCTTTTCTCTTGAAACATAACAACTATCTAAGTTCAATAAGCGATCGAATAGGGAAAAATTTGTGCTCTACTTTGAAACCCTAACCAAATCCTAACTCTAATTGTTGGGATGATGGATAGCAATGGGAGAGGGCATGCATTCCCTCCTAATGAAGAATCCCATGTCTTTAACGCGATGGTAGCAACCTCTGTGAAATAATCCAAGGTGTAGTAATCTGGATTTTTCAAAAAGCTAGAAGAAATTCCCAAGGTTATCATCCCACCATCCACCTCCAGAAAGAAAGCATTGGATCTGGTAGATAGGGGACTAATTGATCAATTTATAGGTACATGGCCTGTTGAATTACTGAGATGGGGGGTGAATCATTAATAGAGCAATATAATCATTTTTAACCAAATAATTCAAGTGTTATGTCAATGTAGAATTATTATCCAATAATGAGCAATGAAAAAATGAACAATCACATACATACACAGTGCACCAGTGTTTTACGTGGAAATCCAAATCGGGAAAAAACCACAGAATGTTTTTTCTTATATGTCTTGAAGAATTACATTCATTGGAAGCACCAAATTCCTTTTTTTCCAGCTGCAACTGGAAGGAGGCTCCAACCCCCTAGTTTCTCAGACTACAACTTGAGGGAAGCTTCAACTCCCCAATTCTCTGGCTACAACCAGAGGGAGGCTACAACCCCCTATGTTCTCCGACTATAATCGAAAGGTGGCTACAACCCCCTATGTTCTCTGACTACAACTGGAAGGTGGCTACAACCACTTGTCCTTGCCCCATCCTACCACCCTGCAGTAGAAGTAGAATGATGGAACCACTATCAACCTGTCACTGTGAGATCTACCGTTGTAAACCTGTACCAATAAATTTGAACCATGCATCAACTTGTACCTCAACCTGTAATCAACCTGTACCATAAA
>JZKD02S1905184.1:481176-501784 GCA_000966675.3 Picea glauca | reverse complement strand
CCTTCCTTAACTTCAACAACAAGAGACTAGCATTTTCATCAAACTTTTCTTTAGTCTCACATGCCTAGTTTTGGATTAGTCAGCAACCCTAACTTGAAGTAATCATAACTTTGTATCTGTAATGTATAAAGATCTGAAACTGATACACAATGTTCTTCAGTGCGTTTTATGCAATTCCTCCAAGTGTCGCTACTTGGAACCTCTGATAACTGAACTTATAGCAAAAATGACATACCTTTCTAAATTATGGTTTATTCTAGAGAGCGACCTTGTAGAGCGTGCCCCGCATGAAATATTTTCTGAAATGATCTAAAACTTAGAAAGCACAATCAAAAGAATTTATCCTTCCTTGCATTTCAGCCTTCTTTTCTTCACTTTCTTTAGAATTTTGGCTTAGATATCATTTGGTTACCTCAGAAACCTATAGGTATTCAATATGTTCAAGTGTGATTAAAATGAGAGAGCCTAGCCTCTTATTTATACTCTCCAAGTAGCTTCCTTAAAAACATCTTCTAGGTCACTTAGCCCCACTTTCCTTATTTTAGGGTTAACCAACTTCTAATTTCTCCATTAAATTTATTATTGAAATAATTTATTTTTTATTCGCTTTGAATTATAATACACTCATTACTTCACTTTATTATTTACCTTTTAAAATCTCTTAAACCACTTTGACTACTTTGACCTTTTGGGGCTTCTATGAGGGTCCTCCAACTTCGTAAGGCCATAACTCTCAAATCGTGAAGAGTTATGTGACGTTCCACATACCACCAGAAATGGCATGACATGTACTATCCATATAGAATAGTATTATCTAAAAATATATCATAAATCATACTGTTACCCACCAAATATAGTTATTATTTGATAACCCCTTTGTCTATGTATTTCACTAGGTCTTCTTGAATAACCCCTTTGTGTATGGCTCTCAAAGTAGTTATTATTCATGTTGTTAGCTCTGCAATTTACAGTTTTGTGTCCAAAATTATTACATGCATAACATAAACCAAAAAATATAGTTTGATACCTGGTAGTTGAATATATTCTGAAAGGGGGTGCTCTTATGAATCCTTCTTCTTCTTGAGGCTTGTCTATCTGTTGTTGATTCTTAAATATGAATCTTCTCGGTGGAGAAGTGTCCCTGTAATCTTCCTTGTATATCTTTTTATCCCCTTTGATTGTTTCTGCATAGCTTTTTGGATTTGTTTCTTGCTCTGTTGTTTTGGAGCTTGATCCATTTTCTGTCTGATTGTATCCAAGTCCGGACTTGTCAAGATGAGATTTTTGACTTCTGATAATGTCATCCAGAACTTTTGAGCTATTCTGCATATTTTTCTTTTGAATATCCTTTCTTAGTGTGAAAATCATTGCTTCCAGGTTTCCAATGATCCTGTCCTTTCATTCTAGATGTTCTTTGAGTGCTTCTTCAATTATTTTATCTTCTTCTATTTGAACCTTCAATTTTGTGATCATTTGTTCTAGTTCTTGAGTGTCTTTTTTCTTATCTAGTTATTCTTGTAGTTTCTTGTTTTTCTTATTTTCTTTTATGATAACTTCTATGGCACTCATTAATTCTTCTCGGAAGTCAACTTATGTCTCTTCAATTTCTTCTTCATATTCTTCTTCAGAGTCTTCTTTATCAGTCTTCTACTTCCATGAATAGAACTCTCTCTATTTCATTGTCACTGACTTTATCTTTATCTGATGATGAGATGTCTTCTTTGGTGCAAAAGGTTTTCTTGAAAACTTTCTTTGTAGTTCTTTTACCTTTATATGTTTGTCTATCTTTTGAATAACCTTCATCATTTCTCTTTTTCTTATGAGGACATTTGTTATCAAAATGACCAATACCATCACAATTAAAAAAAATTAAAGGAAGCTTACCTCTATACCTACCATTGGTTCCCTTGTTTAGTCTTTTGACAAAGTTGGCCACTTCTTCATTATCTTCCAAGACGTTGTTGCTGCTATATTCTTCTTGTTCATTTTTCTTTTGCTTTGATCTTTTGGATACTCTGAAGGCTGCTTTTTTTACATTTGGATTTTCCTGTTCAATTCTCATTTCATATGTTGTGAATATTTCATGTAGTTTGTCCATGCTTATTGAGTTTAGATCCGATCTTTCTTCTAGTGCTGATATCTTCGGGTTAAATCTCATAGGAAGAGATCTTAGTACCTTTTGAACAATTACAGATTCTTCGATTTCTTTTGCTAATCCTATGATTGCATTCATTGTTTCATCGACTCGTAAGAAGTAGTCTGCAATATTCTCATCTTACTTCATTTTTAGTTGTTCGAATAGACCCCTGTAAGTTTTTAGCTTTGATTCTTTGACTTTTGTATCTCTTTCATAAATATTTTGAAGCTTGTCCCAAATCTCTTTAGCGGATTTACAATGTGAAACTTTGGTGAATATCGTTTCATTGAGACCATTCAGAAATGCATTTGTCATTTGTTGGTGGAACTGTTGGTGTTGTGTATCCATCTACAATTGATTGTCAAATTTCAAATCCGTGTGCCTGTATATATGTCTTCATATTTATGCTCCAAAAAGCATACTTATGTCCATCAAACTGTGGTATTCCATCTTTATACAAGTTGTTGCTCTCCATGATATATCTTTCAGTGGTTAAACTGATTTTTGAAGGAACCTGCTCTGATACCAATTGTTTGATTACTGAGAGGGGGGGTGAGTCAGTAATAGAGCAATATAATCATTTTTAACCAAATAATCCAAGTGTTATGTCAATGTAGAATTATCATCCAATAATGAGCAATGAACAAATGAACAATCACACACATACATAGTACACCAACGTTTTATGTGGAAACTCAAATCGGGAGAAAACCACAGAATGTTTTTTTCTTATATGTCTTGAAGAATTACATTCATTAGAAGTACCAACTTCCTTTGTTTTCCAGCTGCAACTGGAAGGAGGCTCCAACCCCCTAGTTTCTCAGGCTACAACCTGAGGGAAGATTCAACTCCCCAATTCTCTGGCTACAACCCCCTATGTTTTCTAGCTACAACCGGAAGGTGGCTACAACCACCTGTCCTTGCCCCGTCCTGCCACCCTGAAGTAGAAGTAGAATGATGGAACCACTACCAACCTATTACTGTGAGATATACGGCTGTAAACATGTACCAATAAATCTGAACCATGCATCAACTTATACCTCAACCTGTAATCAACATATACCATAAACAAGTGCATCAACCATGCACCAACTTGTACCAAATAACCTGTAATCAACCTGTATCATAAACAAGTGCATCCAACCATGTACCAAGTATGTACCAATCATGTGTCAACTACTCATCAATATGTACCAACATCATCAACTATACAGCTCATGTATGTGCTAACTCATCAACTACTTGTCTCAACCATGTACTCAACATGTACCTCAACCAAAAGCCCTCATCAATTTCATCATTGTTGACGGGCGAAATCGACCATCCGTCAATTGAGAGAGTGGGATCGGTCCGGGGTTGTCTAATAACCCAATCCGTTTGGGATGAACCACCCTAACGGGTTTAGCGGCTCCGTTAGCCGATCTAAGGTCCTACCAAAATAAAAGAAAACTAATCTAAACTAACTAATCTAGCTAAAAATAAATAAAACAAACTAAACTAATTAACAATAAAACTAACTAATAAATTAATTTAATTAAAACTAACTACTAAACAAACTAAACTAAAACTAATTATTAAAGAAAACTAAACTAATCTAACTATTCTATATATATAATCTACTAATTACAACTCTGATTAACTATCTAACCACTAACTGCAATATAACTTATTCACAAAATGTACAATATTGACATTTTACAGATTTAATTAAAACATGAAAAACTCATCTGCATTCTGCCCTAAGACAGTAAAAGATATTTTTTGATTTTTATAGTTTTATGAACAAGGAACAAAACAGAAATCTATGCTAGACTAAATCACTAATCTGAACTACAGATATATCTAATCAAATCAATGAAAATAATCACAAACTAACCTGGAAATACGCTCCAGATTTTCCATGTGTATGATGACTGTACTAGCAGATCGGAGGAAAGAAACTCGCACCGAATAATCCAGAAGCTTCTCGTAAACGATAGTTGCAGTGCTCTTTAGGTTTGTTTACAGGACAAACAAGACATAAAAAGAATAACAATTATATGATTTATAAATCTCTACAACTACGTAAACCTGTTATGCAAAGACTTATACAGAATAATCCAATTGATGAAGAAGAAAAATCTGTCATTCATAAACTGAATCAAGTAATTGCTATGTTTTTAAATACTGGAAGAAATCATACATGGATCATATTAAATAATTCATATCATTTGCAAAAGACTAAGATAGCTAAAGTAGTCATTAATCAAATGCAAATTGATAACATAAATATGAAACAAAAGATTGATATTTTGAAAGCTAAAGCTGTTGCAGAACATCAATTTTTGTCTCAGTCTGTATTAGATATCCATTATCCTGGTTCTCCCACAAGTGAGGATGATCCTTATTACACAAAATAATAAGTATTTAAAGGTTTTCCACAGGGTAAAACCTCCCTGTGGAAGTTATAAAACTGTTTACATAAATCTGGGAAGATATCCCAAAGTTGTCTAAACATAGGAAATTAAAATAAAACTAAAGCATCCAAATATCCTCTAGACTGTCCATCAAATCCCATGCAATTCGAATTCACCTGAAAAGGACCAAAAATGAACAAATTAGAAGGATCTTTTATTAATAAAATGATTGAAAATTTAATGCTATAGACTAGCTACATAATCCTCTGATTCTGTAGCTAGTCTAAAGTAAGATACATAATCATAATTGAAATTAATTGAAGATCTTTTAAGGAGATTAAATTCAATTATCATCCAATATCCATTTGAAAATTATTTATTCAATTGGAGCTTGTTATACCATTTGAAATCAAAACAGAATCATAAAATCACTCAACAGAGATAGGTGTACTATGTTCGTTTAATTACCACAGAGTCGGGTCTAACAGAATCATAATCAAACAGTTGAGAAACCATTTGATATGTAATGCAATGAATACAAAAACAAATCTTATGCATTTGTTATGTCGTTTACCAACAGGAGATATGACCAAATCGAAGAGAATCATTTACAATTCGTTATGGCTGTAACGATTTATACCATAAGTGAATCAAACCAATACTGGCGTGTAATTGTCCACAAACAAAAACATAACAAGGTATACGAGATATCCAATCATTTTTTTTTGCAAACTGATTAACCTTGACCAAAATCATTTCACCCAAACGAATCGTAACTGGACTTGGTAAAAATAACATAGTCAATCAATTCGTTTCAAAACTGATCGAATCCAACAGTTGTGAAATCGATTATAATCAAAACAAATGGCAAGCGACTATTACGCTTCCTTGTCAACAGGAAATATGAATTCGACAAGATCATTTTCCAATCGTTGTGACTGTGTTGGGATAGCACGCGATGCATGCCACAAATAGATCAATTCAAACTGGTGTGAAAATTAATTCAAATAAAATCATAAAAGGCTCGAATGATTGGCAATAGAATTCGTAATTAGTTATTGCAAATTTGGAAAACAAGGTCAATTGACTTCGATCGAAACCGTTCATTTGACAATGAATTATAACAGGGTTTGACCAATTCGTTTTGTAACTTGAACAGGGCAGCAATTACAGTCGGAATCCAATTCATCAAATAATAGAATTAACAGTAATCCAATGAAACGAATCGATCGGCTCGGGTTTATCATAGTTGTTACTAATCGAATCCATTCCATGATTCAGGTGCACCTACACAGACTTAAATGAGCATAATAGAGTAGTTCATTCCACATTAAAATCAAACAGAGTTGCTTTTCCAATTTAGAAAATCATAGGACACAGCATGTTGAAAATTCGTAACAACCAAAATCTCTGAAATCGTTTGCCAATCACATCATATAAATCATAACAAAATCAAATCCAACATGATCGTGTCCCAAACTGAGCATGAAAATGTCCTTTTCAAATTGAATACAAACCAATCCAGTCGGAGACAAACTATTAATTTAATAAGGCAAATCAATCACTCAAATACAAACGAAATCTATCGATTGTTATACTGGGAAAGATCAGATCATATACCAAATTGAAATTTCTTTTTATTTAAAGAAAAACTATATATAGGATGCACACATTATAACAGAGGCATTTGGATGAGTGACTGAACTATTTAAAAACTGAATTCAAATCATTATATCAACCTAGATTATTTACAAAACAGAACGATGTCAAAACCGTACCTGTATAGCGATGAGGCTGCTTGATTATGTCAGTTTGGAATTTACAATGGCCATGGCTGATTCCACGTTTTTGAAAAGGATGGATCTGGTTGTTTTTTGCTTTTTATATGTTGCTTGGAGTTTGGCTTTTTGACTGGTTAGCACTGCAATTTGATCTTCCAGTGATTGAATCTTCGACTAGAGTATAGGAACATCAATGTAATATCATTCTAACCATGAATTGCATTGGTCACAGGGTGACTGTGTGGGTTTAGAAAGAGCATGCGAGGGTTTGGGCAAATTACTGAGGGTTTCACGAGGCAATTTGATACCCGGGTAGTCAGGGTCGTTCTTTAGGCAGGGGGAAGGTTCGATACAAAATCATAAGGGGGCTCGGGACATAAACCATGCGAGTAGGGGTACTCACTGGCCAGAAAACGTTCAACATCAAAATCAGATTCCTCACTTAGGATGATAGGGTTAGACTTGGCAGAGGGTTTCGGTTTGTTTTTGGCCATTCTCGAAATGAGCTGGGCATTCCTTTTCCCTTTGGCATTAGCAGTAAAGTTTGCCTTGGGCTTTTTGCTCATCATTTTTTTAATGGCCTCTGCACTCTTAGTTACAGTGTCAGGTAAGTCAATAGGAGATTCGGTCGAGGGTTTAGGCAGTAAGAGATGTAAGGGTACAGGCGGCTTGGGCTTGGTTTCAATTACCACAGGTTTATCAACCTGTACAGGGTCTGTGTCTTCAAAGCCATTACGGGCGATGAAAGCCTTCCAACTATCACCGTGCAAACTCAAATGATAAACAACGATGAGCTTAGTAAGCCCATGGTGGAACAGGCTACTGTCAGCCTTCTGCCTCTTAAACTTTTTCGACATTTTATACAGACTACGATGAAAGTAGAAAGGCATGTTTAAAGGATACCCTATGAAAATCATCAGCAAACGCAGGTGGTAGAGGAACACAAGTCCGTATCGACCTTCACAGGTCACGAACTGCTTGACTAGAATTAATAAGTCGTGCCATCTTGGTTTGAGCATAAATATGGGCATACCTCTGTCACAAGAGGTGACTTTGCGCGATAGAAACAACAATGTCCACGACACTTCCTCGACCTTAGAATTCTTAAACCAATGTTGTCCTGTGGCAGGTAACCCTATGGCTGAGCTGATAAACTATTCATCGATCTCTAACTGTATGTCGCCCACCTTGGCTCGACATCCATCGAAAGTCATGGAAAATTGTCGTGCTACACAAAGGTTAAAACCCTCAAATCGTTGTATAAAGGGGAGCCACCCATTTTCCTCCAGGTCTCTGCGGGCATTGTCAAACATTAACAGGGCTTGGTTGTCGTTGGGTTCGACTCCCACGACTGGTGCCATGGAGCCGAACGCATGGTAAGCGAAGGGTTTGTATCACCAACACACATAGGAGCAGAGCTACCTGAGCTAACAAAAATGAACGAGAAAAAGGGACATGCATAAATGCAAGCATGAGAAGGTGGTGGAGTCTACCATGCAAAATATTTATTATCCAAGTACAACCGCCGATTTACATAGTTGTTCAATCCATAATAGTAGTTCAACCATCGAGTCATGTGTCCAACTAATGAAATCAAATGTGTATACCAATGCGCGCAAACGTTATGCCATAGTGTTTAAATACCCGACTCATAAATCAAAACCAAAATCAACTATGCACCAATGTATCAATTCATATAATCAAAAGTTTAACCAAGGTGCCAAATGATATTCATATAGTCGATAAGCCAAAATCTATGAAAATATTAACATAAGGATTATATCATATATATAAAAAAATTAATCATAACCCCTATGCATTTTCATAGAATCAATGATCAGGCAAGTCATATAAATTTCAAATCTAAATATTAATGCATTGCAAACTGAATGAAATCCAGTCATATAATCAATATAAGAATGTCCAATGAGTATAGCTCGAAAGTTCTTCCAGCTACATAGTGATAAACAAAAGGTAAGCGCAGTCGGCATATCGATAAAAAGATCATGACAGTTCAGATAGTGATCGAAATGTGACTTCGAAAGATTCAGTTTTCATGCTTACAGTCGTGAAAACAAAACGAAAATAAATGTGTAAATGTTGCAAGAAATGAAATTGTCGTTTATTTGAAAATTGCGACGAAAACTTGATGTTTGCAAGACATAGGTGTAGGCATCTTATAGGATCATAAAAAAAATGAATTGGCTGCCAACAATGGCGACACACTGGTAGAAGAAGTTATCTCTACAAAAGGTACCAATTCAGATTAAGACAACAAAGATAATTTCAACTCAAAAATAACAACCAGAAAATCATACAAACATCATCATTAATCATCTTTTCCAGCAGTGTTTTGAAAGATGAAAACTGATAACAAACTTAAGACCAGCACGTCACGATATTAAAGATAAAATCTCAAATACTGTTGGCATGGACACTGCTGCCAGCAGGTGCCCATAGCCCCGACAGGGTTTCCATTTAACCCACTCTGATATATGTATCCTGTTAAGAAGTTCTGGATCAAAATAAAGGACTTTAAAGAGGTTTCTTTTTTACGAATTTTCATATACCCGACATTGCTTCGCTACCAGCAGGCCTGTTCAGTACCCCGACGAAGTTGTCTTGGCATCATGCATGCATTTACCCACTGCCAGCAGAATTGTTCAGTATCCCGACGGGTTTACAAGAACTTCCCATAGCTCTTATTCACATTTTATTTTGTTTTTTATAGATATATATTTGAGCGGGGTGACGCTGAAAATCTTGATATTTTAACATATTTTTTCAGACCTCATCAGATTTTTTTTAGAAATGTCCTTTATTTAGCTCCATAGACATTTTATTTACAAAACCAACTTCCTAAGACAGGGAGACATCTTCTGATTCATTCCTTTACGGAAAAGGGACAGCGTAAAAAGATAATAGATAATCATGACAAGCTTCGCTCAAAGATCGAAATCGGTAAACTTCTTTCAAACAAAAAAAATATTCCAATACAGATATCAATTTCGAAAATATCATTGATGTTTGCACAAATTTTTCAGAAGTTATTTCAGTGAAGGAATTTTCTATCATCTTTGTCTGAATAGCTCAATGTACAGGTACGTGCATGTCCAAAAACACAAACTGATAGATTCAAATCAAAATCAAAAAACAGAAAGCAAACTAAAACGCAAACAGAAATAAAATATATACATAATATACAAGGGTAGTTATCACGCAGAGTATCTTTTCAGGGATTGGCCATTCACCAGATAGGTGTCAAGCTGCCCTTCAAGATTCTGCAATTGAAAGGAACTAGGACCTAACTTTTCAGTAATTAAAAATGGTCCAAGCCATAAGTTTTGAAATTTTGTGTGTTCTCCCTTTCCCTCGTGTGGTTTGTTCCACTTCAAGACGAGATCGCCTACTTCAAAATTCCTATCAGAAGCAGAATTAGAATCGAACCATCTTTTAACCAATTGTTTATGTTGATCTAATTCACGCTTAGCTTGGGCTCTTACCTCTTCCAGCTTCATCAAAGCATTAATTCGGTTTTCTAAAGGGGGACAATCTTCTTCTTGGACTTTTTGTGACAACTGAAGCAATGGAAGAAGAATGTGAGGTGGCAGAATTGATTCTCTTCCATAAACGAGAAAAAAGGGGGAGTTACCTATAGCATCTTTTCAAAATTCTGACGAAACGGTACACCGTTAACCAAATAAAGGAGGTAGACTTTAGTCTCAACGCTCTTCTCTTGGCGGGATCAAGGTGACGGGGTGTTGACCCATGTTCAAGACAGAATCTAATATCGTCGTACCAGGGACTAACAAGGTTTTGTGCACAATAGATCAAACTTAGATTGCTTTGTCCTAGGCTTGACGTATCACTATCTTCTTGTTGTCCTGTTTCTGAATCAACAACCAACTTACACAACCCTTGGCCTCTCACAATCTGAGATGGGGTGATTTCTAAGTCATACTCCTACAAGGAGGTGACCCAGTTAGCTCTCTTCTCTCCTAACTCCTTTTGCACTAACAAGTTCCTTACGACAGGGTAGGGGACAATGACTTTCGTCCTTGACTTCAAAAGATAGGACCGGAAATGCTTAACTGCTTTGAAAACAACGTAGGCTTGCCGATCAACCGTTGGGTAGTTAATTTAAGCACCTTTGAAAGCAGAGCTCATAAAGGCGATGGGTACTTCATTGTTCTCGACATTCTTCTGAGTTAGGACGGTGGCATAGGAATGGTCAGAGGCAAAAGTATAGAGTGTAAAATCTTGAGAGAAGTTAGGGCTCATGAGAGACGGAGCATCTATTATGGCCTTATTTATGGCATTAAAAGGTTGATTTTATGTGGGTCCCCAGTGATATTGGGTGTCTTTCTTAATCAGGTTTTGTAAAGGTCTGACCATTTCGGAGAAACTGGGGACAAATCTTCTCACGAAGTTAATCTGGCCTAAGAAAGACTGCATGGATTTTTTGGATGTAGGAGGGGGAAGTTTAGCGATGACTTGAGTCCTATCGGGGTCAATAATCATTCCTTCGCTAGACACAATGAAACCTAAGAGTTTACCCT
This sequence comes from Picea glauca, assembly GCA_000966675.3. NCBI lineage: Eukaryota > Viridiplantae > Streptophyta > Pinopsida > Pinales > Pinaceae > Picea > Picea glauca. The sequence goes on along the minus strand of JZKD02S1905184.1, from coordinate 490,911 downwards.
GTTCTACTGCAAAGATGGACTTTTTGGGGTTCAAGGAGATGTCGTATTTATGACATCGTAGCAGAACGACTCGTAAGTGAGATAGATGATCGTCTTTATTTTTAGAATAGAGAGTCACATCATCTAAGTAAACTACGACGGAGTGATTGATTAAGCCTCAAAAATCAATGTCCATTTCTCTCTGAAAGGTGGCACCAGCATTAATCAATCCAAAAGGCATTTTGCGATAAGCATAAGTGCCCCATGGAGTACGGAAGGTAGTTTTGAGTTGGTCTGGTGGAGACATCAGGACTTGGTTGTATCCAAAGAAACCATCTAATAGGGATATCCTCTCAGAACCAGATACCTGTTGAAGGATATGTTCCATGGGTGGGACAGGATAGTTGTCTTTGTCAAACGCTCTATTGAGGTTTCGGAAATCGACGCAAAGTCGAATTTCCCCGTTTTTCATCTGAACTGGGACAAGGTTGGAAACCCATTGAGTGTGCCTAACAGGAAAAAATATTTTAGCACTTAGGAGTTTATTCAATTCTTTTTGAACATTCGGTTCTAGTTTAGGGTGCATCTTCCTCAGTTTTTGTTGGAAGGGTAAGGTTTGGGGCTTCATCGGGATGACATGTTGTATGATATTAGGGTCGAACGTTTTAATATCATCATACGTCCATGCAAAGACATCCTTAAATTCTTTAAATAATTTAACAAAAACAGCTTTTTCTTGTCTAGAACATCCCAAGCCTAGGTTAATGCACTGAGGATTTTCACTAGTTCCTAAGTTTACTTTTTCATAAGATAGTGAGGAACTATTGGTTTTACAATTGACCATCTTTTTAAATTTATCTTGAAAATCATAAAACTTCTCTAATCTAACTATGGATTTGGGTATGGAATTTACCATGTCCTATAGTGCTTCAGGAGATTTCGGATCAGGTATTACCGTAAAATCATGCAAATTGTCATCGCGTGTGTGTTCATCTATCACCGTTCCTTGAAAGGTTTCTTCCATGTGCAGAAAGTTAATGATCTGCTGATCATCGTCAAATACTCTCCAATTTGTGATATTGTCAGGAACCGATGGTCGAAACAATAGCTCGACGGAGAATGCGTCTGGGGACAAGCCTTCTGCAGGAAGAAGTTTAGAGGCTACATTAGCTAATAGATCTGCTTCAACATTATTTAGTCTAGGAATGGAATTTATATTGAAAGTAGAAAATTTATTCATTAAACTCCATACCTCAGACTGGTAACTTTTGAGATGCGGGGAAAGACAGTGTATAGAATCTCTTACCTGTCTAACCACTATTTCAAAGTCGCCAAATACAACCAGGTTTTGAATGTTCATATCCAGAGATTTTTTGAGACCTTGCAGTAAAGCCTCATATTCTGCAGTATTGTTAGTACATTCAAATTCTAGTCTACAAGCCATTAATGTCTTGTTACCTGCCAGATCGATAATGATGCAGCCTGCACCAGCTCCTTCTTTAGATTTAGAACCGTCGAAATATAGAGACCGAATTTGATTTCCATCAGGCACATAGGACTGTTGTATAGAAGTTGTTGGTTGCATATATGCTACGATCTAGGACTGTTGTTTTGGATTGATGATAGGTGAAGCCTCGGCCATGAAATTTCCAAAGAAGGTGTCCATCCCTTGGACTTCGAGTGAATCAGTGAAAGGTGTATATGGTTCGTTGGGATCATTCAAATCTGTCACCGTGAAATTAAGGTAGCGCTCACGATTGAATCTGATCTTGTTAGGCTTACCGTTCTCTGGGAGCCATAAGTGAGACCAGTCTGTTGCGAAGTAACCATGTAGCTGCTCCGACCAGTCCCTACTTAAAAACAGACCATACACTTCTGGAATATCCACAACAATTATATCAATAACCTGATGAGCCTTAGGGTTAGACGATAATCTAATCAATACATTTTTTAGTTCGCCTATAACTTTAACATTTGTCCGATCAACTTGTATGATTTTTAAAGTAGATGGTTCCACTTCAGCGTTAATCTTTTGGCAGATAGACCAAGGCATCACATTGGATGACGCTCCTGAGTCCACCATACAATTATGCACGTTTCTGTTGAAAATCTCGAAAGTTAAAAGAAATGGAGGTACATTCTTGCGAGTGCTAGGAGTAGTAGCTTGTGGCTTCTTACTCGCAATTTCTAAGGCTACTTTATCTACATTATTTACATTATTTACATTATTTACAGGGACTACAGGAAGGCTTCCTTTATCTTGAGGATTAGGATTATTTTTAGTGGAAGTCTTCTGAGGGACTTTGCTTTGCACAACCTTGTTACCACTTGAATTACCATTCTTGTCGTTCTCTGAAATATTTTGCAACATTTTTTGAAGCAAAAATGGAAACTTCAATAACTCATAAATAGAAATGTTAGCCCTCAACTTTTTAAGATCTTCAACAACATCATAATCTAATTTGGGGTTCACATTACTCTGTTTAGTCTCAGCTGATTTAGATTTCTTTGGAGGCGAAGTTGTAGTGTTTTCGGTAGAAGGTTTGTTTGATGTCTTACTCCTAGTATTATAAGGGTGAACAGTCTCGAAGTTATCTTGAAAGATGTTGTCCGATAAGTGTCCAAAGATTTTTGGAGAAGACTCTTCTTCTTGAACTGTTTCTTGTTCAACTACCTCCTGAGGGATCTCAGGGGGTATCAAGTTATCTTGGGCTTCTAAAATTGTTTGAAGGGCACATTGAAAACTTTCTAGATTCAAGCCTTCGGGGTTTGGATTAGGTCGGTTGGTAGGAAAAGGCTTTCGGAAAGGGGGTTTGTAGGGTCCTTTACTCGAGGAAGCTTCTTCGGTTGACCTTTTTAAGTCTATAACTTGATTCGACAGTTTTTGAACAACTTTAGTTAAGTTTTCCAAATCAGAGTTTTCAGGTTTTGTTTTTCTTTGAGTGGGTCTGGGGAGAATTTCAATCTTCTTTTTGGAAGAAGAACTCGTCTCAATTTCATTGCTAGAAGAGTCTTTAAGACTAAGAATGTCTTTTTCAATCTGGCTGGCCTCCTCGAAGGCCTCTAACAACGTGGCTTTCTTGGATCGTTTAACCCAAATGGTTATACTTTGATGTAAATATTTAGTATAGTAAGCTATTATAAGACTCTCAGCAGGCATAGAATTTGCAAGGATTCAGTTTTTAAGTGTTAAGAATCTTTGATTAAAGTCTTTAACTTTTTCTTTTGGGTTCATTCTTAAGCTAGAAAGATCCATGACCAGGACTTCCGGAGGTTTACCATCTCCGAACTTTTCCAAAAATCATGACTCAAACTTTTCCCAAGACACGATGGTATGGGGTTGCTGGGCAAAGTACCATGTGGATTCATTACCCTCGAAAGTATACAGGAACAACCTATAGACAATGTCTTCATGTTCAACATTGCAGAGTCTTGTGGCTAACATAAATTTTTTGATATGATCTTCAACTATCTATTTGGAGTTAGGATCAAACTTGGGAAGCCATTTCTCCGGGTGTTTAGGTAAAGGGTGTTGGGCTCCAGGTACAGCTACAACATCCTGGTCAAGCCAGGGTCTAGCAGGGTTTTTCTGATTCGCCATTGGGGTAGTGGGTGTGGAAGGCTGAGAAAGTGAATTACCTTCGTCTGACGAGGAATCTTGTCCAGAAGAGGAAGGAGATGATGGAGGTGGTGAAGGAGGTATCCCAGATCCTCCTGCAGCAGGATTTAAAATTTGATCTGTAGGATTCACAACGAGGTTAGTGTCACCTAATTGTTCTCTGATATCAGAGAAGTCTAACGGTTGGCCCCACAACCAATTTTGTTGCCTAAGGCGAGCTAAGGCACTATGTGTTTTAATAAGAGATTGATGGACAATCTCCTGTATGTCACCACCTGTAGGATTAGGGGTTGTTGGCTCAACTGTGATCTGAGGATCATCGGTTGAAGTAGTTGTTGTTTGAAGGGGAATATTATCATGTGAACGGCTTCTAGTCACTATAGGTGAGTGATTAGGGGGGGAAGGAGTCTTGCGACCACCTCGTTCCATTAATTAAGTTTAGGCCCTCCTTCTAGCGCCATTTGTTGACGGGCGAAATCGACCGTCCGTCAACTAAGAGAGTGGGACCGGTCGAGGGTTGTCTAATAACCCAAGTCGTTTGGGATGAACCACCCTAACGGGTTTAGCGGCTTTGTTAGCTAATCTAAGGTCCTAACAAAATAAAAGAAAACTAATCTAAGCTAACTAATCTAACTAAAAATAAATAAAACAAACTAAACTAATTAACAATAAAACTAACTAATAAACTAATTTAATTAAAACTAACTACTAAACAAACTAAACTAAAACTAATTATTAAAGCAAACTAAACTAATCTAACTATTCTATATATATAATCTACTAATTACAACTCTGATTAACTATCTAACCACTATCTGCAATATAACTTATTCACAAAATGTACAATATTGACATTTTACAGATTTAATTAAAACCTGAAAAACTCATTTGCATTCTGCCCTAAGACAGTAAAAGATATTTTTTGATTTTTATAGTTTTATGAACAAGAAATAAAACAAAAATCTATGGTAGAATAAATCACTAATCTGAACTACAGATATATCTAATCAAATCAATGAAAATAATCACAAACTAACCTGGAAATACGCTCCAGATTTGCCTTGTGTATGATGACTGTACTAGCAGATCGGAGGAAAGAAACTCGCACCGAATAATCCAGAAGCTTCTCGTAAACGATAGTTGCAGTGCTCTATAGGTTTGTTTACAGGACAAACAAGACATAAAAATCATAACAATTATATGATTTATAAATCTCTACAACTAGGTAAACCTGTTATGCAAAGACTTATACAGAATAATCCAATTGATGAAGAAGAAAAATCTGTCATTCATAAACTGAATCAAGTAATTGCTATTTTTTTAAATACTGGAAGAAATCAGACATGGATCATATTAAATAATTCATATCATTTGCAAAAGACTAATATAGCTAAAGTAGTCATTAATCAAATGCAAATTGATAACATAAACATGAAACAAAAGATTGATATTTTGAAAGCTAAAGCTGTAGCAGAACATCAATTTATGTCTCAGTCTGTATTAGATATCCATTATCCTGGTTCTCCCACAAGCGAGGATGATCCTTATTACACAAAATAATAAATATTTAAAGGTTTTCCACAGGGTAGAACCTCCCTGTGGAAGTTATAAAACTGTTTACATAAATCTGGGAAGATATCCCAAAGTTGTCTAAACATAGGAAATTAAAATAAAACTAAAACATACAAATATCCTCTAGACTGTCCATCAAATCCCATGCAATTCGAATTCACCTGAAAAGGACCAAAAATGAACAAATTAGAAGGATCTTTTATTAATAAAATGATTGAAAATTTAATTCTATAGACTAGCTACAAAATCCTCTGATTCTGTAGCTAGTCTAAAATAAGATACAGAATCATAATTGAAATTAATTGAAAATATTTTAAGGAGATTAAATTCAATTATCATCCAATAGCCATTTGAAAATAATTTATTCAATTGGAGCTTGTTATACCATTTGAAATCAAAACAGAATCATAAAATCACTCAACAGAGATAGGTGTACTCTGTTCGTTTAATTACCACAGAGTCGGGTCTAACAGAATCATAATCAAACAATTGAGAAACCGTTTGATATGCAATGCAATCAATAGAAAAACAAATCTTATGCATTTGTTATGTCGTTTACCAACAGGAGATATGACCAAATCGAACAGAATCATTTACAATTTGTTATGGTTGTAATGATTTATACCATAAGCGAATCAAACCAATACTGGCGTGTAATTGTCCACAAACAAAAACATAACAAGGTATACGAGATATCCAATCATTTTTTTTGGCAAACTGATTAACCTTGACCAAAATCATTTCACCCAAACGAATCGTAACCAGACTTGGTAAAAATAACATAGTCAATCAATTCGTTTCAAAACTGATCGAATCCAATAGTTGTGAAATCGATTATAATCAAAATAAATGGAAAGCGACTATTACGCTGCCTTGTCAACGGAAAATATGAATTCGACAGGATCATTTTCCAATCGTTGTGACTATGTTGGGACAGCACACGATGCATGCCACGAATAGATCAATTCAAACTAGAGTGAAAATTAATTCAAATAAAATCATAAAAGGCTCGAATGATTGGCAATAGAATTCGTAATTAGTTATTGCAAATTTGGCAAACAAGGTCGATTGACTTCGATCGAAACCGTTCATTTGAAAATGAATTATAACAGGGTTTGACCAATTCGTTTTGTAACTTGAACAGGGCAGCAATTACAGTCGGAATCCAATTCATCAAATACTAGAATTAATAGTAATTCAATGAAACGAATCGATCGACTGGTGTTTAGCTTAGTTGTTACTAATCAAATCCATTCCATGATTCGGGTGCACCTACACAGACTTAAATGAGCATAACAGAGTAGTTCATTCCACATTAAAATCGAACAGAGTTGCTTTTCCAATTTAGAAAATCATAGGACACAGCATGTTGAAAATTCGTAACAACCAAAATCTCTGAAATCATTTGCCAATCACATCATATAAATCATAACAAAATCAAATCCAACATGATCGTGTCCCAAACTGAGCATGAAAACTTCCTTTTCAAATCGAATACAAACCAATCCAGTCGGAGACAAACTATTAATTTAATAAGGCAAATCAATCAATCAAATCCAAACGAAATCTATCGATTGTTATACTGGGAAAGATCAGATCATATACCAAATCGAAATTTATTTTTATTTAAAGCAAAACTATATATAGGATGCACACATTATAACAGAGGCATTTGGATGAGTGATTGAACTATTTAGAAACTGAATTCAAATCATTATATCAACCTAGATTATTTACAGAACAGAACGATGTCAAAATCGTACCTGTATAGCGACGAGGCTGCTTGATTATGTCAGTTTGGAATTTACAACGACCGTGGTTGATTCCATGTTTTTGAAAAGGATGGAGCCGGTTGTTTTTTGCTTTTTATCTGTTGCTTGGAGCTTGGCTTTTTGACTGATTAGCACTGCAATTTGATCTTCTAGTGATTGAATCTTCGACTGGAGTATAGGAACATCAATGTAATATCGTTCTAACCATGAATTGCATTGGTCACAGGGTGACTGTGTGGGTTTATAAAGAGAAAGCGAGGGTTTGGGCGAATGACTGAGGGTTTCACGAGGCAATTTAATACCCGGGTAGTCAGGGTCGTTCTTTAGGCAGGGGGGAAGGTTCGATACAAAATCATAAGGGGGCTCGGGACATAAACCCTGCGAGTAGGGGTACTCGCTGGCCAGAAAATGTTCAACATCAGAATCAGATTCCTCACTTAGGATGATAGGGTTAGACTCGGCAGAGGGTTTCAGTTTGTTTCTGGCCATTCTCGAAATGAGCCGGGCATTCCTTTTCCCTTTGGCATTAGCAGTAAAGTTTGCCTTGGGATTTTTGCTCATAGGTTTTTTAATGGCCTCTACACTCTTAGTTACAGTGTCGGGTAAGTCAATAGGAGGGGCGTTCGAGGGTTTAGGCAGTAAGAGATGTAAGGGTACAGGCGGCTTGGGCTTGGTTTCAATTACCACAGGTTTATCAACCTGTACAGGGTATGTGTCTTCAAAGCCATTACGGGCGATGAAAGCCTTCCAACAATCACCATGCAAACTCAAATGATAAACAACGATGAGCTTAATAAGCCCATGGTGGAACAGGTTGTTGTCATCCTTCTTCCTCTTAAACTTTTTCGACATTTTATACAGACTACGATGAAAGTAGAAAGGCATGTTTAAAGTATACCCTATGAAAATCATCAGCAAATGCAGGTGGTAGAGGAACACAAGTCCGTATCGACCTTCACAGGTCACGAACTACTTAACTAGCATTAATAAGTTGTGCCATCGTGGTTTGAGCATAGATATGGGCATACCTCTGTCACAAGAGGTGACTTTGCATGATAGAAACAATAATGTCCACGACACTTCCTCGACCTTACAATTATTAAACCAACGTTTTCCTGTGGCAGGTAACCCTGTGGCTGAGATGATAAACTGTTCATCAATCTCTAACTGTATGTCACCCACCTTGGCTCGACAGCCATCAAAAGTCATGGAAAAATGTCGTGCTACACAAAGGTTAAAACCCTCAAGTCGTTGTCTAAAGGGGAGCCACCCATTTTCCTCCAGGTCTCTGCGGGCATTGTCAAACATTAACAGGGCTTGGTTGTCGTTGGGTTCAACTCGCATGACTGGTGCCATGGAGCCAAACGCATGGTAAGTGAAGGGTTTATATTACCAACACACACAGAAGCAGAGCTACCTGAGCTAACAGAAATGAACGAGCAAAAGGGACAGGCATAAATGCAAGCATGCGAAGGTGGTGGAGTCTGCCATGCAAAATATTTATTATCCAAGTACAACCACTGATTTACATAGCTGTTCAATCCATAATAGTAGTTCAACCATCGAGTCATGTGTCCAACTAATGAAATCAAATGTGTATACCAATGCGCGCAAACGTTATTCCATAGTGTTTAAATACCTGACTCATAAATCAAAACCAAAATCAACTATGCGCCAATGTATCAATTCATATAATCAAAAGTTTAACCAAGGCGCCAAACGATATTCATATAGTCGATAAGCCAAAAGCTATGAAAATATTAACCTAAGGATTATATCATATATATATATAATTTAATCATAACCCCTATGCATTTTCATAGAATCAATGATTAGGCAAGTCATATAAAGTTCAAATCTAAATATTAATGCATTGCAAACTCAATGAAATCCAGTCATATAATCAATATAAGAATGTCCAATGAGTATAGCTCTAAAGTTCTTCCAGCTACATAGTGATAAACAAAAGGTAAGCGCAGTCGGCATATCGATAAAAAGATTATGACAGTTCAGATACTGATCGAAATGTGACTTCGAAAGATTCAGTTTTCACACTTACAGTCGTGAAAACAAAATGAAAATAAGTGTGTAAATGTCGCAAGAAATGAAACTGTCGTTTATTTGAAAATTGTGACGAAAACTTGATGTTTGCAAGACATAGGTGTAGGCAGCTTATAGGATCATAAAAAAAATGAATTGGCTGCCAACAATCATCCAAATCTGATTTGTAGCTCTATATAGACCTATTGTATATGATCACATTCGTACAAACCTTCCTTAACTTTAACAACAAGAGACTAGCATTTTCATCAAACTTTTCGTTAGTCTCACATGCCTAGTTTTGGATTAGTCAACAACCCTAACTTGAAGTAATCATAACTTTGTACCTGTAATGTATAAAGATCTAAAACTGATACACAATGTTCTTCAGTGTGTTTTATGCAATTCCTCCAAATGTCACTACTTGGAACCTCTCAGAAATGGAGTTATAGCAAAAATGGCATACCTTGCTGAATTCTGACTTATTCTAGAGAGAGACCTTGTAGAGCGTGCCCCACACAGAATATTTGTTGAAATGATCTAAAGCTTAAAAATCACTGTCAAAAGAATTTATCCTTCATTGCATTCCAACCTTCTTTTCTTCACTTTCCTTATAATTTCGACTTAGATATCATTCAGTTACCTCAGACACCTATAGGTATTCAATATGCTCAAGTGTGATTAAAATGAGAGAGCCTAGCCTCTTATTTATACTCTCCAAGTAGCTTCCTTAAAAACATCTTCTAGGTCACT
>JZKD02S1905184.1:455185-481126 GCA_000966675.3 Picea glauca | reverse complement strand
GTAGCTTCCTTAAAAACATCTTCTAGGTCACTTGGCCCCACTTTCTTTATTTTAGGGTTAACCCACTTCTAATTTCTCCATTAAATTTATTATTGAAATAATTTATTTTGTATTCTCTTGAATTATAATACACTCATTACTTCACCTTATTATTTACCTTTTAAAATATCGTAAACCACTTTGACTACTTTGACCTTTTGGGGATTCTAGATGACATATGAGGGTCCTCCAACTTCGTAAGGCCATAACTCTCAAACTATGAGAAGTTATGTTACGTTACACATACCACCAGAAATGGCATGACATGTACTATCCATATAGAATAGTATTATCTAAAAATATATCATAACTCATACCATTACCCATCAAACAAACTTGGGTCAATTACCCAAACCTGAGGTCTCTAACTTGTCATGGCCATAACTCTCTCACCGTGAGGAGTTATGTGACGTTCCACATACCACCGGAAATGGCATGACGAGAACTATCCATATAAGATAGTTTCTCTAAAAAATTCATTATCCTTCATCTCATTATTCCACAATTAAGCATGGGTTCTCTTACTCCGCAAAGCGTCTTCCCATGAGGACTTTCACCATAAGGGGACCACTTTGGATTTCATCCATATTTACTTCTTATCAACCATGAAAAAACATTAATGAGTCATATTTACATCAAACAATATTGGGTCCATTACCCAAAGCTTTGTGCTATGGGGCTTTCTTCAAGGGTTGACATCAATGACAACCAACCTTAATCAACACGGCCATCTCAGAAGACAGTGGCATTCTGGCTAGAAAAAAACTGGAAAACTTTGATCAAAGGTTCACTAAATCATTTCTTTTGCAATAAAGGTTTCTTCACATTTCTCTTCGAGCACAAGGAAGATGAATATTTAATATTTTGTAGTGGCCCATATTTCCTTAGAGCGAGAGGCACATATTTCAATAAACGGACCCTTGATTTCAATCCAGAAAACAATGTTCCCTCTACAATTCCAGTCTGGGTGTGGCTCCCTCTCCTTCCTTTGCATTGTTGGAGTGATGATTCCCTTAAAAGCATTGGTAAATTTATTGGTTGATTCATAGACAAGCTAGAACCGAAGGAAAACCTCTTCTCTTGCGTCGAAATTTGAATAGAGGTTTATCTAGAGAAAAGAGTACCCGAGGAAATGATAATATCCTTGGATAATTGACAACATGTCCAACAGTTGGATTATGAACAATTTCCCCTCAAGTGCAAGTTGTGTCATGAATACGGGTACTTTGCAAGAAATTGCAAAAAGGTCGAAGCGACTCCTCCAAGCAACGAGCGTGAAGAAAAATGACAGGTGGTCTCACAAAAAATGGGTATCAATGGGAATATGGCACAATTTTCAACTGACACCTCCAATGGGGGTTCAATAACCTCGACCATCGAAATGAAATCACCCATGAAATAGAATGCAAACCCTTATCAAAAGGTGACCATATCCTCATCGAAAAAGTTTGAATATTTATCACAACTGGAAGAAATCACAGAAGAGAGAATCCATATCATTCCTGGTGCTAGGACGAAACCCACCAAGCAACCTTTAGTCCAAATCAACTCCCATTCAAACCCAAAATTGAGCAGCATTCCCCTACAACAAAAAGGAAATACATCGATCATCTTTGAAAGTTCGATGGAAACAAGCATCGATCCAATAGAACTAGTGCCAAAATATTAGGATGCATTCAAGACGCAAAAATCACATTCTCATATGTGAAATACAACTCAGAGACGGAGAGCCTAAGTGAAGAGGGGCAAGATGATCGGGCGTCAAAATAATACATATCACAAAAGTCGAGACGAAAAGCCTCAAGAGTCATCTAGGAAGAAGAAACTAAAAAATACACTCTTCTAGGGTTACAGAAAACCCTTCCAAGTATGATAGTAGGGGGAACTAGGAATTTGAAACCTCGAAGTGGAAATGTTGTGACGAAAGGAAGTTCCCTTTCAAATCCATTAAAATAATGATTTTGGTCTCTTGGAACTATAGGGGGTTAGGAAACACCCTAAAGCCCCTCATTGTCAAAGACTAGATAAAATCATAAAAGACTAGTATCCTCCTTTAGGAGACCAAGATGAAAGCAGATGGAATTTCAAATATAGGGAAACACCTTTGGAAGTCAAGTAACCTCATTATATAAGATTCCAGAGGAGCTTCAAGAGGACTCTGCACACTTTGGAGCGAACAAAAGGTAAGACTTAAACATCATATCAAATCTTAGCCTTAAATTCTAACTAAGTTATATCATATGTATAGTGGTTCTATATTCACAATAATAAATGTATATATTTCAGTCAACCTTATCGAGGTGGATATTGGTGGCCACCCACCTATTCCAACTGGATCCTCTTGACATTTTTTAGTTCAGCACATGGCCACCCACTTATATGTGGTCAGTTCTTGCTCTATGGTCATTTTTGTGGTTAGTGCTTACTCTATCCATCATTTTCTACTTCTTTATTGACTCCTCCATGTGTTCTACTTCTTCATTTCTAATAGATTCAATTTGCAAAGATGAAAAATGCTCATCACTTTTTGTTAAGAATCCATCCCATGAAATCTGATGTAGTTTCTTGACCAAAGTATCACATATGAGTAACTTCACAAGCCCAAAGTATCACATATGTGTTACTTTGAACCTGATGGAAGAGTAATCTATATTTGATTGTGTTGCTGGTAAGAAACAAAATGACTAATTTTGTTTATGAGGAAGAGGAATGGAAAAATTTTCTAGGAAATTATAGTTCTATGTAATAGACTAAAATCCCTTTGGAAGAATGGATGGTATAATTTATTTAAGGAATAAAATGTTGGGAAGTGCGTTGATGGCATTTGTGCGAGAGGATATCCTTGTATTGCAATGTTTGTGGCAAGGATTCGATAAAGGGGAGCGTTGAGAAGGGGAATGAGACAATAAAAAATCATGTTTAGGCAAAAGTGATCTATAGAAGAAAATGAAATTTGTTTACAGAGCAAGAAAGTTGTGGAAATAATTAACGATATTCGCAACATTGCTCCTCTATTGGTGGGGTGATCTCCTCTGTCACCCGGCACACTCATTCATGGAACTTCCAATTCAACCACCAAAAATTTCATACACCGACCCCGCATAGTGAGCAGTGAATGGGGCCAACGTTGAAATTTCTTCAATATGTGCCTGTATGTATCGAAATTTGACATGGTTAGTGATGCAACCTGCCCTCGGCGGTAGTCGCTCTCACCAGGATCTTCACTATCCTCGGCCCGAAGAGCTAAAGGCTCTTCCAACTCCTCTCGGGAGTTATGACTACCCACAACTCTCCTTGGCGATCTTCCCTCGCTTATCGGGAAATTGAAACTTGCGAGTTCGCGAGTTCAGCACTCACAATATCGGGTCCTTCACTTCCCAGAAATCCGATGGTCAAAGGTCAACACTTTCCATTCGTCGGGATTTTCCCTATCGGCATATCGCCACCAGTGATGTCAACAACTTGACCTTCCAAACCCCGAGTACCGAGGTGCCGATATTTCGATGCAATTCCACCTGGATTCCACTATACCTCGAGGCCCCACACTGCCACGTCACCGTCAGGATTTCGCGGATCGCAAATCCATGACACAAGTTTCCCTGCTGCTGGAAACCCCGACTGTCGAACCCTGATTCTCCGACTCCTCAGGATCGCGTGCCACCTTCCCTTGTCACAATCGACGGCCCCGATTAATTCGGGAAATCGCGACTCGCGATTTCAACGGTTCTGTGCCTTCCCTCGACAAACACCGAATGTCGATATGCGATGGCTCTTGCTTCTCTGCTTTGAAGTTCTCTTCCACTTCAGAGCTTTTCCTGTTCGAACCTTTCCTGGGTCTGTTCCCACTACTTCACCACGGAACTATCCCTCCTGAGCTTAATTATTTCTATTCCTTCAACTGAAGGTTGGCGCACTCCTTGCGCTCGCATCCAATCACTCTCTAAGTGTTGGAACTTCTGGACCCTGTGCACTTCCAGCAACAGTAGTCTCTACCAACCTATGCTCAGACTCCCTGCTGAGACTTCGATCTTGGCCTGCACTTCACCTGCATGACTCGAATAACCCAATTCAACTTCTGGGCAGAAGAGAACAAGAGTTCAACTGTCTAGCCTCCCCAACACACTCTATGCAGAGGAATTCAACTGCACTCTATGCAGGAATCTCTTGGCTCAGACAGAGAAACAATTGAAACTCATTCTTGTCTCTCACAGGCTTCAGTAAACCTCTGAAATCACATACACAACATATTCACAAGCAAATGCATGTAAAGGAAGACAAACATCCATGAACATAATATTAACACAGAGAAACAACAAAACCATGAACTGAATCAAAGACTCTTTCTATTAATTCAATCTGTACATGGGTGTTCTCCACAGGTTCTCTGCTCTGCTCTCTTCTTGCTCCTGAATGCTTGCATGAATGATACAATGTACAAAGGAGGGTGCCTATATTCCATTTTCCCTCTCGAGATCTGCAACGATCAAATCTTCAATAAATTCCTATCTACAGCATTAAATCTAATAAATGCCTTCCTATCTACTTAGGATGAGAGCTTAAAGGCTCAAGGTCCCTTTTACAAATACAAGTGCGCTTCTTTAAATGTGTTTTCATTAAAGAACGACGCAGATACGTCAAGGTGAAATTCAAAAAAGAGTTTGCTGGCTTGTCCATCTGTCTTTTCCCTGCTCCATGCACTGGCTCGCTTGATGAGTTGTGGATTCTCCTGCATCATATACTCCTCAGCTCAAAATATTTCATGGGCTCCTGTCCATGAGCTCCTGCACAGTCTGCCCATGCTTTTGTATCACCGCTTCTGTCTCCCAGCTGGCATCCTCCACTGGGTGATTCTTCCACTTTACCAGGTATTCAAAATACTGCTTTTGCCTGGTCTTCTTTCCTGCTCTTTTATCCAGTATGCACTCCATCTGTGGATTTTCAGCTATCGGCATCTGCTTCTGCCACTGGACCACTGGTTCCTCAGTTCCAGTTTCTTCTTCTCCAACTCTGTAGGGGTATAAATCCAAAATATTAAAAATCAGAGATATCCCGATGCCCTCTGGCAACTCAAGATCATATGCATTCTCCCCGAATTTCTTCAGGACTCTGCATGGCCCGATTTTCTTCATCTTGAGCTTGTTATATGTTCCCCTTGGGAACCTTTCTTTCCTCAAGTGTGCCAGAACCATGTCCCCAACTTCAAACTGAAGTTGTCTCTTCCGTTGGTCGGCTCTGCGCTTATACTCTTGATTGGACTTCTGCAGTCGCTGCCTCACCTCTGCGTGAAGTTCCTGCATCGCTTCAGCGAAATCTTCTGCACGAGTGCTGCTAGTTTCAGCCTGTTCTGACTCCCTGAGCTCAGAAAATCCCCTCGGGTGTGTCTCATACAAAATTTGGAACGGACTTCTGCTTGTACTCCGATTCATCGAATCGTTGTATGTGAATTCTACCTGTGGCAATATCTGGTCCCAACTGTTGTGATGCTCCATCACTAAGCCTCTCAACAGATCTCCCAAACTTCTGTTAACCACTTCCGTCTGCCCATCCATCTGCGGATCATAAGCTGAACTAAACGCCAAATTAGTTCCTAGCTTCTTCCATAGCGTCCTCCAAAAATGACCTATGAACTTAGTATCTCGATCCGAGACTATGCTTCTCGGAAATCCATGCAATCGCACAATCTCTTTAAAAAACAAATTCGCGATGTGGGTAGCATCGTTGGTCTTATGACATTTAATAAAATGTGCCATCTTCGAAAACCTATCAACCACCACGAAGATGGAATCAACTCCTCTCTGTGTTCTTGACAATCCCAGAACAAAATCCATGGTAATTGCCTCCCATGGTCTCTCGGGTATAGGAAATGGTTGATAGAACCCTGTGTTCTGCTTTCGGCCCTTTGCATGTTGACATATCCTGCATCTGTCAACAAACTTCTTTACATCAGTGCGCATCCCCGTCCAATAATATGATTCGCTTAGCTTGGCGAATGTTTTGTCATGTCCAAAATGACCTGCTAATCCTCCGTTGTGTTTCTCTTTCACCAAATTCTCCCTCATGGAGCAATTTGGTATGCACAATTGATTGCCCCGAAACAACAATCCTTCCTGGACTATATACTCTAGCCACGGACTTAGATCCCTGAGAAATGGATTCTCAGCTGCCTCGTATGCTTCTGCAAAGTCTGCATCACCTGCATACATATCTTTTAAATTTTCAAAACCCAAGGTCTTGACTCTAAAATCCTGTAGCAATAAACATTTCCTGCTCAAAGCATCAGCCACTTTGTTAGCAGTCCCCGAAATGTGCTTGATCACAAAAGTAAAATTCTGCATGTACTCTACCCATTTCGCATGCTTCTGGTTCAACTTCTCTTGTTGACTCACGAACTACAATGCGTGATTATCACTATACAAAATGAATTCCTTGGGTATCAAGTAATGCCTCCACTTCTTCAACGCCTGTATGATGGCATAAAATTCCTTATTATATGTGGAGTACTTCAGCTTTGCATCATCCATCTTCTCGCTGTAATATGCAATAGGTCTGTCATCTTGACTCAGGACCCCTCCAACAGCATACCCATTGGCATCACATTTCACTTGAAATGTTTTTTGAAAATCATGCAACACCAGAATCGGTTGCTCTGTTATCTTTCGCTTCAACAGATTGAAGCTCCTCTCGGCCTCTGCTGTCCAATGAAAAACTTTATGTTGCTTCTTCACTGTGTCCATCATCATGGCGCTAATTCCACTAAAATTCCAAATGAATTTTCGGTAGAAACTAGCCAAACCATGAAAGCTCCTTACCTCAAAAACATTCCTCGGCGATGGGCCATTTCCTGATTACTTCCACCTTCTCAGGATCCATCTTTAATTCATTCGTCGAAATCACAAAACCCAAAAAAATGAGTTATGTTTGCATGAATGAGCATTTTTTCAAATTGATCAGCAGCTTCTCCTGTTGTAGTCTCCTCATCACAATGGCTAAATGCCTCAAGTGTTCAGCCCTGGTCTTGCTGAAAATTAATATGCCGTCTAGATACACAACCACAAATTTACCGATGAATTCCCTCAGGACTTCATTCATCAGCCTCATGAAAGTGCTTGGCGCGTTAGTCAAGCCAAACGGCATGACCAGCCATTCGTACAAACCCTCGTTTGCTTTGAATGTTTTTTTCCATTCATCTCCCTCTCTCATCCGGATCTGATGTGTACGCTCTTGAGATCAATCTTAGAAAAATAATTTGCCCCACTCAGGAAATCCATCAAGTCATCCATTCTCAGCAGTGGAAATCTGTACCTGATGGTAATCTTGTTTATCACCCTAGAGTCTGTACACATCCTCCAGCCTCCATCCTTCTTCGGACTTAGTACTGTTGGAACAGCACACGGACTCAGACTCTCTCTGACCAATCCTTTGTCCTGCAGATCCTGTACCTTCCTTTTGACTTCCTCGTTCTCCTGAGGTGTCAACTTGTACGCTGCCTTATTTGGTAAACTTTCTCCAGGTATGAGGTCAATATGGCGACTCACACTCCGCATCGGTGGAAATGAACGAGGTAGTTCATCTAAGATGATGTCAGCAAACTCTCCCAGCAGTTCCTGAATCTCCTCTGGCAAGTCGTCCACTCTTGTGCTTGTCAGGACAATTCTTGGTTTCCTGACAACAAAGAATTGTGGATCTTCATTCTTCTCCAGCTCTGTGAGAAGTTCCTTCCCACTCATGAGAAGTATCGTTCTGGTTACTTCCGGCTTCACTGCTTTATCTTTTATCAGAAGCAATCTGTGTGTTCTCCCATCCTTCTCTAAGGTGTATGTGTTCATTCTCCCATCATGAACAACATTTCTATCAAACTGCCATGGTCTACCCAGCAATATGTGACACACGTCCATGGGAATAACATCGCACATAATCTCATCATGGTAATTCCCAATCTTGAATTTAACTAAGCATTGTTTAGTGACACTTACCCGGTGTCCTTTCTGTAACCACGAGACTTTATATGGACTCGGGTGCTTAGTTGTTTCCAGCTCCAGCTTTTCCACCATCTCGGTTGAAATGAGATTGTCAGTGCTCCCGCTATCCACTATGACTTTGCATTTCCTGTCCTTGGCTGTGCAAGCCGTTCTGAACAGTCTGCTCCTTTGCACTGAGCTGTCCACCTCTTTCTCAGGTGCTAAAAGAATCTTATGCATCCCAAGCGACCTTCCGTTGTCTGCATCCTCATCATAACGCCTCTACGCCTCAGTGATGTGAGATTCACTTCTGTCCATCTTCATGTCTGGACAGTCAACGGCTTTATGTCCGTCTTTTCCACATGTAAAACATGTGATTATTCCTCCTCTGCCTCTTCCTCTACCTCGGGTACGAGGAATAGTGTTGGCGTCAGCATATCCGCCACCCTGTTCCGTATGCTGCCTCCTCGGCTCAGCATATTGCTTCCTCTATTCAGTTTGTGGCTGCCTCTACTGTGAGGTTCCACCTCTCTCCAGCTTACCCTGAGGTCTCTGCCACTCCTCCCTGGGTTTCTGAGTTCTTTCTTGGGCAACCGCCTTGCCTCTGGGCTGACTCCTGCCTCGCCCTCGCTGTCCCTGCTTGCGGTTCAACTTTTCTTCGGCCTTTAGAGCTATCTGGTACGCATCCTCAACTGTTCGGATGGTCAGCATGCTCAATTGATCCTGAATGTCATACCTCAAACCATTCAGGTATCTCGCCACCTTTTCGTCATCACTCTCCCGATGTCCAACTCGAATGTTGAGCCTGTAGAATTATTCGGTGTACTCTTTCACCATCGTCAACTTCTGTCTCAGGTTCTGCATATGCCTGAACAGAGTGATATGATAATCTCTGGGGATGAACTTCACTTTCATCTTGGCGATCATCCGATCCCAGCTCTTGATTTTTTGTTTTCCTTTGCAGCACCTATCCGTCTGCAACTCATCCCACCATAAGGCTGCATGTCCCTTCAACTTGGTAACAACATGCCTTACCTTCTTGTCCTATTCGATATCCTCATAGTCGAAGTAGGTATCGAGTGCTCGGATCCAATCCACCAACTCTTCTGCATTTAGACTTCCCTCATAGACGGGAATGTCCATTTTGGCCTTCGAGCTCATCCTGGAGATAGCTCTGATCAACCTCTCTGTTGATGCATCTTCTGCTGTGAACTCTTCTGCGTCCAGCTTCCTCTTCAACTTCGAAATCGCTGATATCTACTATGCCAGCTCCGCGCCTTTGGGTGGTCTCCATCTCTTCGAGTCTCGCCCTAAGATCTCGTATCTGTCGTTCCATTTCTGGATTCCCTGCTGGCCTTCCTCTTCTTCGGGCGTCCATGTCTTCTCGATCAGGTGACTGCCTCTCTTTTCGCGGCGGCATTATATCTCCTTTGTCTCTGCCACAGAAAGCAAAGACACTCCGGCTCTGATACCACTCTGACGCAACCTGCCCTTGGCGGTAGTCGCTCTCACCAGTATCTTCACTATCCTCGGCCCGAAGAGCTAAAGGCTCTTCCAACTCCTCTCGGGAGTTATTACTACCCACAACTCTCCTTGGCGATCTTCCCTCGCTTATCGGGAAATCGGAACTCGCGAGTTCGCAAGTTCAGCACTCACAATATCGAGTCCTTCACTTCCCCGAAATCCGATGGTCAAAGGTCAACACCTTCCATTCGTCGGGATTTTCCCTATCGGGATATCGCCACCCACGATGTCAACAACTTGACCTTCCAAACTCCGAGTACCGAGGTGGCGATATTTCTATGCAATGCCACCTGTATTCCACTATACCTCGAGGCCCCACACTGCCACATCATCGTCGGGATTTTGCAGATCGCGAATCCACGACACAAGTTTCCCTGCTGCTGGAAACCCCGAAATCCGAACCCCGATTCTCCGACTCCTCGGGATCGCATGCCACCTACCCTTGTCACAATCGACAGCCCCGATTAATTCGGGAAATCGCGACTCATGATTTCAACGGTTCTGTGCCTTCCCTCGACAAACACCGAATACCGATATGCAATGGCTCTTGCTTCTCTGCTTTGAATTTCTCCTCTGATTCAGAGCTTTTCCTATTCGAACCTTTCCTGGGTCTGTTCCCACTACTTCACCACAGAACTATCCCTCCTGAGCTTAATTCTTTCTATTCCTTCAACTGAAGGTTGGCGCACTCCTTGCGCTCACATCCAATCACTCTCTAAGTGTTGGAACTTCTGGACCCTGTGCGCTTCCATCAACAGTAGTCTCTACCAACCTATGCTCAGACTCTCTGCTGAGACTTCGATCTTGGCCTGCACTTCACCTGCACGACTCGAATAACCCAATTCAACTTCTGGGCAAAAGAAAACAAGAGTTCAACTGTCTAGCCTCCCCAACGCACTCTATGCGGAGGAATTCAACTGCACTCTATGCAGAAATCTCTTGGCTCAGATAGAGAAACAATTGAAACTCATTCTTGTCTCTCGCAGGCTTCAGTAAACCTATGAAATCACATACACAACATATTCACAAGCAAATGCATGTAAAGGAAGACAAACATCCATGAACATAATATTAACACAGAGCAACAACAAAACCATGAACTGAATCAAAGACTCTTTCTATTAATTCAATCTGTACATGGGTGTTCTCCATAGGTTCTCTGCTCTGCTCTCTTCTTGCTCCTGAATGCTTGCATGAATGATACAATGTACAAAGGAGGGTGCCTATATTCCGTTTTCCCTCTCGAGATCTGAAACTATCAAATCTTCAATAAATTCCTATCTACAACATTAAATCTAATAAATGCCTTCCTATCTACTTAGGACGAGAGCTTAAAGGCTCAAGGTCCCTTTTACAAATACAAGTGCGCTTCTTTAAATGTGTTTTCATTAAAGAACGATGCAGCTACGTCAAGGTGAAATTCAAAAAGGAGTTTGTTGGCTTGTCCAACTGTCTTTTCCCTGCTCCACGCGCTAGCTCGCTTGATGAGTTGTGGATGCTCCTGCATCAGTTAGACTAGATACATGCCTTGACGGTATGGGAGGGTTTCAAGACTCAAGGATATATGATGCCATACACAAACATTTTGAAAAAATTTCAACGTTGGCCGCATTCAGAGGTCATTGTTGCCCACCATGTACTCTAGCCCTAGTACAATGTCTTTTAATAGTTGGTTCCTTTAAAATTTGACTGATCAGAAAATTAAAACAAAACGAGGATGCGATGAGACGATATATAGTGTCAGTCTGTGAGTGATATTTGAGTATAAGGGAAAATATATCTTCCATGCCATACAAAACACAAGGGAAAATGTTTCATTTCTCTACTCAACAATCCCTCAAGCATTTCCTTCCTTTTCAGTGCCCTCATGTAGGCAGAAATAGTCCAATCCATTGATTAATTTATGGGAAACCTAGTGGAGTATTGCCTTAGCTCTTAAATAATTACTACACAACTATTTCATGGGCATGGGGTTAAAGGTTTTCTAATTTTCCTTGCCTCTATGCTTATCTACAACCATCTATCTCTCTTCCAAGGTTTGTTATTCCGTCATTATTGCATTAGTTTTTGTCATTTCTAAATTTGGATTATTGAGTAACTAAGGGGAATATAGTGTGGGGGTTATGTGAATAATGGTGATAATGATCACAAGAGAATTTCCATGAGGTAGGAGAATGCATGAATGACTCACACTTATTGAAAATGTTTAAACTCCCTATTGATGTGGGGATTTCTCTAATGTTGGAGGATATCAAAGATGTGTCATTGCGACTTAGTGGACATATATTGGTGAGAAAGATGTCATCACCTCATCATCTTCACTCACAGATTATTTAGAGGATGATGTCATCAGCTCATCGTTTTTATTACTATTGTCATTCACCCACCACAAATGTCATCTTGCACCGACCCCGCATTGTGACCAGTGAATGGGAACAACGTTGAAATTTCTTCGAATTGTGCATGTATGCGTCAAAATTCGACATGGTTAGACTAGACACATGGTTTGATAGTATGGGAGGGTTTCAATACTCAAGGATGTCTGATGTCCACACATAATCTTTTAGATTGTCCACATTTGCATCAACGTTCATCATGTTGCACCTATCATTGATCTGAATTATTTTCGGCACAAAATAAGAGCGGAGATATAACACAGAAATATTCATAGATATTGCAAGAGAGACAACAATATAATAGATATATATCGTAAATATAAAAAGAATCACAGATATACAATAATACATGATTTCTATTAATGAAATAAATGTACAAAGATTGTAAAAATACAGAGTGAAAGACTCGTTAGAATGGTGGCAGCTTATCTCTGAGAAGAGATGTGATGGCTACTCGCATCCATAAGAAGATGTTTATTACAATGAGCCTCTAAGGGCATTTTAACATAATTAAAGTCACAAACCCTAACCCTGGAATATGAAAAGCCAAAAGGTTTGCGGGCCCCGATGGAGGTAGTTGATACGTCAACTTCTCGGGGGCGTAACTTTTGCATTTGATCTTTGTTTGGGGTGCTCAATACACCGTTAAAAAGATATATCTGAGGAATACAACTTTTGTGTGATAAACATCAAAGGAAATTCCATGTTTCTCCCTGTTTTCCCAAAAAAAACGTCATTTAGGGCCTCAAAACGGCTCGGAAGTTAAAAACTGCTAAAAATAGTAAATTACCAAAATTGCTAGAAAATTGTTTTGAGCCAGTTGGAAAAGGTGGGTGACCACTGATATCCACCTGGATCAATCATTTTCATCATTCGTCATTCCCTTCTATAGAATCGTTGTCTGAACTATCTTGAACTCTGTCATGGAACTTCAAATACACCCATCACAATTTTTTTCCACCGACCCCACATAGTGAGCAGTGAATGGGGCCAACGTTGAAATGTTTTCAATCTATGCCCATATGCATTGAAATTTGACATGGTTAAACAAGATAGTTTCCTTGAAGGTATGGTAGGGTTTCAATACTTAAGAATGTTTGATGTCCCTGCATAATATTTGATATCATCCATGTTTGCATCAATGTTCAATATAATGGATGTCTCATAGTGAGCATAGTGAATGGGGTCTGCCTTGAAGGTGAATGAGCATAGTGAAATTTCTTCCACCGACCCCACATAGTGAACAGTGAATGGGGCTAACATTGAATTTTCTTCAAACTGTGCATGTATGTTTCAAAATTCGACATGGTTAGACTAGACACATGCCTTGATGGTATGGGAGGGTTTCAAGACTCAAAGAATATCTCTGATGTCATGGCCACAATATTTAAGATCGTCCATGTTTGCAACAACGTTCATAATGAGGCGTCTCATATTTGTCAAATGTCATTTTTTCCATTCGTAGAATCTTTGTTGGAACTCTCTTGAAATGTCATGGAACTCCCAATTCAACCACCAAAAATGTCATGCACCAACCCTGCATAGTGAGTAGTGAATGGGGCCAATGTTGAAATTTCTTCAATATGTGTCTGCATGCATCGAAATTGGACATGGTTAGACTAGACATATGCCTTGATGATATGGGAGGGTTTCAAGACTCAAGGATGTTTGATGTCTCGGCCACATAATCTTTGAGATCGTCCATGTTTGCAACAACGTTCATAATGGGGCGTCTCATATTTTTCAAATGTCGTTGTTTCCATCCATAGAATCTTTGTTGAAACTCTCTTGAAATTTCATGAAACTTCCAATTCAACCACCAAAAATGTCATGCACCGACCTCGCATAGTGAGCACTAGTGACTGGAGACAACATTGAAATTTCTTCAATATGTGTCTGTATGCATCGAAATTTGACATGGTTAGACTAGGTGCATGCCTTGATGGTATGGGAGGGTTTCAAGGCTCAAAGATGTATGATGTCATACAAAAACATTTTGAAAAAATTTCAACGTTGGCCCCATTCACAAGTCATTTTTTCCCATCATGTACTCTAGCCCTTGTACAATGTCTTTTAATACTTGTTTCCTTTAAAATTCGACCGATCAGAAAATTAAAACGAAACGAGAAGAGCCCTAGTACAATGTATTTTAATAGATGTACTATAGCTGAGAAAACCCGCAAACCCTTTCTGAAGTGTCGTTATTATAGCAAACTTGTGGCAACATCCATAAAATGAAACATATTTATAGATTTTATAACGTCGCAATTCCGATGGTCATTAACCAAATCAAAGTTGACTTTGTCAAAATAATAGGTGACCGTTGGAGGGGGGAAACCTAGTTTCCACAACATCACAACTACGACAACTATCTTCAAAAACGTGGCAAGAGATACGACTATGTCACAAACATGGCAAGAGAGACAATTGTGTGGCAAACATGGCAAGAGAGACGATAACGTGGCAAGAGAGACATCAACGTGACAATAGCGATGTTATCGAGCAATATGGAAAAAAAAAATCTAAATTTCCTCTATTTTTCAGTAGTATGGCCAATTTTGTCCATAACGCAACAAATAGAACTTTGAAATTTTTACAATATGTACTAGTGGGAAGAGGAAAAACAAAAACAAGAAATTAGAGTATGTGAACTTCCAAATCTTATTACCCACAACCCAAGTTCTATGAAAAGAATCCAAGAATTTTTTCTCATTTGCAAAATCAATGAATCCACATGCTCGACCACTGATTCGGCATTGGGGCAAGAGTTCATAATATAACTTAACCTATTGAGCATAACATTTTCTTTCTCTAAAGTAGAGGCCAACCTATAGATAATTTTTTCCATGCCCTCCATACATGCCAAATACACGATATCACTCGACACTATGTGGCCCTTCTGTAGGATTCAATGCATTTATGTGAGATAATCTTACAAAATAAATACAAGTCACAAAAAAATAAAATGAAATTTACCTCAAAGCATCGATTTCTGCCAATGCTTCATCAACTATGAATGCATTGACTTTCCAATCAGATCGAACTTGATAGCACATGTCCATTAGCGACTTCAACCATGTCACAATATCTAATGATGTATTTTGGGATGTCACAACCCATGCAACTGGTACCCCGCTTTGTTGGTCGTCAAAGGCCACAAGGGTGTCCAATTGATACTGTGATATTCAATAAAACTCAAATTCAAATTTTAATCTATCAATCACAATGAATCACAACCCAAAAAATCATTTATTAATGAATCATTCAAATTCACCTTACTCCATATTTATTGGTATCGAAAGTTGAATCCATTCCTATTAAAGTATCATGAGATAGTTTGACCATTCTCTGCAACATCCATCTAGTTTGAATGCCAATTATAAAAGGAGCACTTGGACCGTTAGGCTTCTAAAAAAATAAAAAATCATCGGGTCATTTATGATACCAGAGGTTAACACTCATTCAATCTTTCTTGTCAAGTTGATATTTTCCCTTCATCAAGCGGTTATAAATATTTGCAAAATATTTTCTAGTCAAGAAAAAATATCTATCACAATCTTCCACATCCATGTCAACATATCATTCAATGTGATTTTGATATACAACATCACTTGGCACTTTCATAAAGAAGCAATTTTCTACAGAAGAGACCATTTCTCTTGACAACCTAGGTTTACACAAGGACCTAGCCCCCCAGACTTGTCAAATATGCCATGACAAGGCCATCCATCGTTACATTCACTATAAAGTGGCATTGATATCCTCTCTTCTTTACAAATGACTCTTTTCATATATATGAACACATTCATATTTTGTCTTCTGGGCCATATGAACATGCGTAACTACACTACAAATTACAACACCTTAGCACAAAATCATATATATCCACTCATGAATAACCATTTTTTTGTCATATATATGTCAAGTCATAAGATGCATGCACCAACTAAAACGAAAACTCATTTAGAAATGCAAGAGCCATGTGATTGTGAAATACTTACAGCTCATATATTTTGTGACGATTATCACTTTTTGTTGGAGTTTTTTCACTGTGGGTAAGAAAGTACAAGGAGTATCGAGATTTATTTCTTCCCATATAATAAAATCATGAACACTACCTAAATGGATTCATGAAATACGATCAAATAAAGGACTGCCTCGTCTATATACATCAGTCCGGGTTAAATCTTTGCTAGAAAAGGTTGACTTGTCTTTTGTGTCAGACCTCAAGGCCCATTATAATCTTCCATTTGTTTTTTCTACCCATTTTGTATGGATACCTAAAAACAACATTTTCTCAAGGGTTAGATAACCAATATTTTACAATCACAAATTTATAACAAATAGAGAATCAATATTTTACAATCATGTTGAATGCATAATGCAGAGAGAACAAAGTTTTTACAATAAGGGATGGCAAATTTTAGAGACCCATAGAACACCATATTCAGGTAGCAGGGTTGTTTCGCAGTTTAACAATGGATCCATAGTGGAAACAGTGTTTGATGGGAGCAGGAGTGGAATTGAATCTTATGTTATACAGGTCTCTCCAAATGGAGAATTGTTTGTACTAGACTATGAAAAAAACAATATTCTTATAGTGACTCCTCCATTATCACGGTGTATGTGTGTCCACTTAAAATTGAGACTTCTAATTTTATTTCAAAAATAGTATGATAACATTCATAGTATCTTGATCATTTACCTAGGTTTTATTTTCTAAATACATAAAAGGATGATACATTTATTCCCACTTTTGAGTTCCCATGACTTTGTTTTATTCGTTTTCTACAGATAGAAGAGCTCGGTTTGCTAGTTTGAGGCAACAACAGGTCCTTGAGTCTCTACCTGCAAGGAGGAGGAGCAACCACAATTTTGTGGACAGTTATAGGTTTATTGGAAAATCTTTTGAGGGTTATAACATGTATGTTACAGTCAACAGTTTGAGGCAGATTTGAGGTTGTTACAACCAGCCAAGAGGGCAGTTTTGAGGGTTGAACAACTAGCAGTTTTGAGGGTTGAAGACAAGGAAAGGCATGCAGTACAACATTATTCATCTCACATAAACAAAATTAACTTTTGTCATTGCACCAAAAAAAACTTCCAAGTCATTGATTTTACATCAAAATACTATATTGAGATGAATAATGTTTATGTGAGAAATAAGCCTATGGGTTTTAAAATTAATACCTAGTACATATGAAGAATGTGGGTAAGAGGAAATAAAAATGGGTTTTATCCCCACAAATTAACCCACTAATAAATCACTTACAAAACTAGAAAATAAGTATGGAAAATAAGTGTTTTAAGAGATTGAAATATAGCTCAGTTCAATTCCCTTAGGGTTAAGATGGATCTACACAGAGCACCTAAAATTTTAACCATGAATATATTTATTTCTAAATTAATGATGAGTATATCTGAAGCATAAAAAAACACTATTTTTGTCACAGATCCAGGAATGCATAAAAAAAAACAGTAAAATATAAAGTTTCTTACCTTAACTCGAGTTGAGTTGTGATGCGGGTGACAATGTCGTGTTTTGACGAATCTCCAAGGAGGTATCCAAGTGATTGCTCTGTGAATGGAGAGAAATGGCAGGCATGGACGAGGAATGGTGGGAACATTCATCATCTAACAAGTATTTATTTGAGAAGAAATCAAAATCGAAAGCGAAATCAGATCAATTTAAGAAGGTAGGTAATTGTGACGTGGGTCGAAGGCGAATTGAATGCAGGTTGACGAAAATAGGTGGCGGCGTCGGTCGGTTGTGGGAAAAGTTGACCACCAAAAGGGGTTCATCAAGAGAGGGGACAGGAAGAGGCAGGGGGCATCTGATTTTCATACACAAGATTGGTACAATTGAGAGAGGGGACGAGTCACCAGCCGAAGTTTCGTAGCTGGGATTTGTACAAGTAAAATGATGGCCAACAAAGGTGCACTTCGTTTGGTTTTTAGCCTACGCCATTCAGACATTAGTAGGCATGCATACTTATTTCCCCTACACAATCGATAGAGTGATCATGGCATGCACTTGGGTTGGAATATAAGACATAATTGCATACAAGGTTGATAATTTCCCTTGCTGCCAACTCTACATTTAGTAAGTTTTAGGATGCACTTGTTATCTATGCCTTCACCTCGTTGCCAACTCTACATTTCCTAAGTCCTACTATGCACATGTTATCTATGCTTTCACCCTGCATTTGTTTGTCATCCTAATCCTCTCAAGAATCTACAAAGATGAACGAGGCCCTAATGATCCTTGAATGAACCCATAATACCAATTGATTGAGAGCCAAAACCATAGTCGTGGGAGCACACTCCAAATTCCAAAAATCCCAATTTAGAGAAGCACGGTTGCCCTATATCATGAGAAGCATATACACCCTCATTCTTAAAATATCGTCCTCTCTTTTTGTAGTGAACTCTACCTTGCACTCATCGGAGATCCTCCTAACTCCCCAACATATCTATTATTGTCATAAACATTTCTAGATCCACGCCATTTCCATCATGATTCTGCAAGAAGTCTCCTCAACGAAGGCCCAATTTAGACTTAAAGAATGGGTGATGGCTTCACTGTTCCACCACCTTATCCTCTTCACACCCACTATTTTCCAAACATCACCTTATCCTCCCAACACACGTCAACCTTCTAATTTACTTCCTTTTCACCCCATTCTAGGGATATCGTAGTGGAATTTGATAGGGGTCAAGCTCCCACCCCATTCTATGTATCTCCTAGTGGAATTTGATAGGGTCAAATTCCCTCCCCCACCAACAAAATCATTGAACCAATTATCACATAGGTGGTCTTGATTTCTTGGATCAATCACATGGATTTGGATTTTATCGTTGAGACAATTTAGACATTTTTGGTTCAATAACAACTCCTTAAATGAAGTTTTACACCTCCTCTACCATTCTCTTAAGATGAAATACCTATAAGGTGTAATTGAAAAAATATATCGTCTACTTACTACTTACTAGAATCTCAATCAGCCTCTGTTGAGTGCATCATCTACTTACTCTAGAATCTCAATTATCCTATGTAATGGGACTAACAAATTCTCAATGAAGGAGGTAGAAAGAAAAGAGGGTAGTGAGCAAAAGGAGTTGAGATTTTCGCGAGAGAGATATGGCCATGTTCCTTCTAAGTTGGATATGTGATTCGATTCTATTCAATCCCCCATACTAACAAAGAATTCAGTAAAGCTCTTGTCAAAGACAAGCTGGATTACAAGTGTTTCAAATCCAAAATGCAACCATAAATTAAAAAAATTCAAGTAAACAAATAACAGTTCAAGTGGGAATATTAGATTTGAAATCTTCCTTTAGTTTGGAACTTAAACAATAAAATTATTATAATAAACATGCATTTCTTTATTATTTTAAAGAATTGGTGTACAAGGTTGTACTATGAAAAGATAGTAATTTGAAACGCTCTTTCATATACTCTAGAAGACACAATAAGAAATAAAATCAACAATATTCTCAACAAATTTAGATAATATGCCTAATACAGTCCAAATATGCCTAGTACATCATCAACGCATATATATATTGAATTCGTTGGAATTACTTTGAAAATGGAGGGACTGATCAATCCACCTTCATGCCCCTGGAGGGAATTGATCAATCCACTTTGAAAATTTAGATAATATGCCTAATACAGTCCAAATATGCCTAGTACATCATCAACGCATATATATATTGAATTCGTTGGAATTACTTTGAAAATGGAGGGACTGATCAATTCTAATCATTCCAAATTTACCTTCCAAATTTACCTTCCAAATCATTCCAAATTTACCTTTACCTCTCAGCAGGATTATCATCCGAAATTGAACACAAAAGGAACATAAAATTAAAATGTGCTCATTTAGTAAATAGCAACATCAACATTCAACATTAACAACCCTCGTCAGATATCATTCCATGCTTGAAAGATAACACATGTTTACGTTCGATAACTAATAGTTGGCAGTTGTAGTGAGTTATTACCCATTGATCACCCCAGGCCATTGTGATATAAAATTTAAATAAATGAAATACCTTGAGTAAGGAGTGCCCCGCTAATAAGATCATCAATATTGATGAAAATATTGACCTGCTAATGCAAGGGATTATATGTATGCCATCTCATTATGGCATAAATAATGCTTATGAATAATGAGGAAAGCAATTAAGTTTTTATTTAAATAAATGGAATACATTAAGGAAAGCAATTGTTAGTTTTTATTTAGATAAGTGGAATACATTTAAGGAATTCCATGTTAATTAGATCATTAATACTGCCAAAAGCAATGACCTACTAATAAGATAGTAAACATTGTCAAAAGCAATTGTTAGTTTTATTCCAAATAGGTATATTTTGTGCAAATGCACGCCCTGCTAACAAGTGAAGATTAAGATAGATTGTTAATGAAGATCAAGCATATTATTGCTAATTTCACTAGCAATGGAATTGCTATGGTAATAAGATTATAAAAATACATAAAACAACGAAAGATGCAACGCCCCTTTGATGTAAAGGCCATTGCCAGAGACTTCAAAATGTTGATGTAAATGCAATAAAGGTATCATAACAGGGGAAGGTATTTGTCCTCGACTGAAGATGTAACACCACTCTATATATAAAGGATATTGACAAACAATTAAAAAGGCATAAGTAAATGCAATAAAGGTGTACCATGACAAGGGAAGGATGGAATGATATGACAAAGATGAGACAAAAATGACCAGAAAAACAATTAAAATTATAATAGACGTGGTCTTGAGATAACCAACTGGGCAAACACAACCACTAATCAGTTTTAATCAACAAATAAATATTTCCAACGCAGTTACATTTGAGGGATGTAGTACTTCAGAAAACAATGAACAATTACTACACAAGTTTAAGCACTGTGTAACAACACCTATAAGCTACAACCAGGTGTTTCAACAACTGTTTCAGCACATGTTTCAACAAACAATAAAGAGCTATTACAACAAAAACTTAAGTGAACCACTCTTGCATCATAAACAAAGATCGATACTCTGTTCTTGAACCACCTTTTCAACATGTGTTTTAGCAGAGAGTAAACGACTATTACAACAAAAACATAGTTATAGAGAAACAAGGGAATTATAACAACAAACTAAAAACTCATATTACAACAAAAAAATAACTTAACTGAATCATTCCCTGCAATAGTAAATCAACTCCATACTTATGTACTAAATCTAAATATCACGATACAACAAAACAAATTACTCTATAATAAATATGAACATTAACATGAGTTTACAAACTCAGAAGCAAAAATGAATAGAGCATAAAATCCCCTATTAATACTCTCCAAAACTCTTTGTCTATTTTTCTCTATTAATACTCTCCAAAACTCTGTCTATTTTTCTCTTTGTATATCTGTCCATAAAAAAATTAGAATTATATATATATATATATTCAATTAGTCTGTTAATTGTTGATGATTGCAGCTATGTGAGACATTCTCCAGCTTACAAACCTATGAGATGTTGACCATTGCAACGATGTGAGACTTTCTCCAGATTACACACTTGAGAGAAAGCCCCTGAGAAGGGTTTGTGGTTCATATCCAAGACAGAGCTGGAACGTAAAGGTGACCTCCTACATTCACAGAGTTTAGAAGAATTATAGATGATTCTCCTGTGTAACGCAATGAGAAAGGTGATCTGTAGAGTTGGACGTGCATGTGGCTGAGCACAAGGTGAACGTGTGACATCCCAAAGTGTTGGAGGCATCCTCATGAGAACAGAAATGAAGATAATGTATTGGCCTCCTCTGAGTAGAAGAGTTGACGAGAAACTCCAGATGAATCTCCTGTGTAATGTAGTGGGAAACAAGATCTGTTGAGTGGACGTGCATGTGGACGAGCACAAGTGAACGTGATCCTAGTGGTTGAGAACTAGTGAAGAAGTGATTCTTCTGTATAATGCAATGAGCTATAAATATGGAAATCCCTATGGATATGCCCCTAGTGGATGAGCACTAGTGATGCAGGAGCATCTCTCCACGTCAGTCAGCCAGCCATGGAAGAGAGGCGCAACCTCATTTAAATTTTAAATGAATGTAATTAAATGTTTAGGCTGGTGAGCCATGGAAGTCGTGCCTTTGTGCAGGCTATAGATAGGATCGGCTTTAATACTAGATCGGCTGAGATATAGATCCAAGCGCTGGACTAGACAGCCATTGAATGTAATTTATTAGAGTAGGTGAACCTGGAGGGAAGAGCTCGATGAGCCCCCTCAGGTAAAAGATATTTTGAGATCTCATTTTGAAAGAGATAAGTTATTAATGGTAGAGTTGAAGAGCCAGAGAGAGCTCAGGAACACCATTGTAAAGATACAGGCATTTTGCCATTTTTAATACAAACAACATTTTTCCTGCATGAGTTCTGTATTGTATGGATGTCTGTGAGTGTTCCCTTTATTCTGTAAATGTATGATGTAGTTGTATGTTTGCAGAGAGTTGTGTTTGATTTCAGGGTTGAAGGTCTTTGTGGTTTCATGCCAGAAAGGCGTGACAGAGTGTTGCGGTCTCTGAATACCAGTGCACAGAGGATGCACTTCTGAACTCTATGGAGTCAGACAGAGGCGTGCTGAGGCACAGGACTGAGATCAACAACTCAGGAGGAAGGCCTTTGAGGTTGTTGAACACCTCAGAAGGCAAGGCTGTGTAGCTGAAACACAGTTGCAGATAGAACTTTGTTGTAATTTATGTGGAGCTCTGTTAGGTGGGCATTGAGCGTAAGCACGAGGTGCTGGAGGAAGAACTTTGCTGAGAGTTTGAAAGAGAAGTAGAATCGCTGAGGATTCTGGAAGGATCTGCCAGGTGGGCATCGAGTAGGTGCGTAGGAACATAGAGAGAAGATACTCCACCAAGAGGGCGTCGAGAAAGTGTGTAGGTAGGCATAGACAAACGAGAAGAGAACTCTTTGAGTTCTACTACTTGAAGGAAGAATCCACTGAAGCATCTTCACTGGGTTGTTGAACACCTAGCAAGACTCATCAAGGAGGTTGCTTGAGCGAAGGAGAGCTAGGAAGGCATCTAAGAATTCTCCATCCGTGGGAGAAGAAAGACCAAATCCCTTAGGGGTCTAAGTGTTTGCAAAATCTCAGGATGGGTAGCACTAGCGCGTGCATTTGAAGACTCTGCAAGGAGAGCAGAAGTTGAAGAATCCTTCAAGGATTCGAAGATAAAGCTCAGGAGGAACAGTGCTTTCACGAACAGACTCGTGACTGCAAGGAGCACAGGAAGCTCAAGAGGGAGCAGCAGCAGCCGTCGGATCGGCTGGAAGAAAAGAGATCTAGACTGTTGAAGATTCACGTCCAGGAAGGCATCATAAGGAGCGCACAGAAGGAGGAGAGCGACAGCCATCGGATCTCACTCAGAAATCCCGTAAGCTGTTGGATCAGGAAAAGGTACTCAGAGTTTAGCCTCTGGAGCCAGCGCCAAGGAGGAAGTGATCTGAGCCATCAGATTAGGAGCAGAAATCTCGCCAGCCATCGGATTGGACTGGAGCTGCACAGGGTTTAGCAGTCGGGATATCGGCCATCGGGAAATCGGGATTCTCGAGGGCAAGAGGATTGAGACTTCGCAAGTTGCGACGTCCCGACAAGATCTGGACCATCTGTTAGCAAGGACACGTGGATGAGAGATCGAGGAGATCCCAGGGGAAAACTCCGAGAAAATCTGAGCCATCCATCCACATGGGACAGATGTCAGGGATCTGGCGAGAGTCGAAAAATCAGGAAATCGGAGTTCCCAGGGTTGAAGGAAACAGGACATCGAAAGTCCTGAAATCCCGACATAATCGGGACCGTCCATTTGGAAGGGCGCATGGAAACCATCATCATCATCAGGAAAGCCCCGACAAGGAGTCAACCCATCGGCATTTGGAGTTCATCGGGATATCGAGGATTCCGGTGTCAAGTGGTTCGTGCATTTTGAAATCGCGATCTGCGAAACCCCGATCAGTGGGGGACAGCTGTCAGCATAGTGGGGTTGAAGGAATAGCCGTAGTGGGAGCCAACTGTGAGCTTGATGGAGGATTGGTGATCGAGAAATTGGGAAACCTATGGGTAAGTGTTTTACGACATTGGAAACCCCGTAGCCCCGACGGGAGGTAGGACTACAGTCCTGGAGTTAGTGGTCACATTGGCCAGGGCTTAGCTTGGAGGGATAAATCACGTCAGGGATCGGAGGATTGGGAATCCCGTAAGCATGTGCATGGTGACATCGAAAACCCTGAAACCCCGACGAGAGGGTTAAGGGTGTGGTCATGGAGTGATGGTCACGTTGGCCAGGGCTTAGCTAGGAGGGATGAAGCGCATCGGGAATCGGAGAATCGCGAGTCTTGGGGACGTTCACACATCAACATTGAAAACGTTGAAATCCTGATAGGAGCCTATGACTGTGGTCATATGAAGGCAGGTCACGTGGACCAGCAGCACAGCTAGAAGGGGCTGAGGAAAAAGGGGCGCATCGGAAATTTGTTCCATCGGTGATCGAAGAATAGAGAGGACAGTGACTCTCGACACCGGAAATCCCAAAACCCCGAACCCCGATGCTGAGTCGGGGTAACCACGACTAAGTGCAGAGGCCATGACAGGAAAGGAGAAAGGACTTTTGGATCGGGTATTTGAGCAGATATTCCACTCAGGAATCAAAAGAGTCGCTTCGGCTCAGCAGAAGAAAGGGGAGTTTGATCGATCCTGAGAGTGGGAGGTGCGTGCAGAGACCCTGCGGGGTAATGCGTTTGAATACCTCACTGCGTCAAGTGGTATCAGAGAGAGATTCTATTTGTATACTGTAGACAGAGGAGGAAAGGAGAAGACAGAGCGTTGGAGGCTCTGTGACGATTGTTTGCAGGTAGGCAGCAGTCGAGAAGGCAGTCAGGGAGACTGTAGAAGGATGAAGCTGGAACACTCAGGGATGCAGAGTGACAACAACAGATTTGGCAGAAAGGAAAACAAAGGCAGCAAGATGGCTACTGAAGGCCGTAGGTATGCTGGGAGGAGAGAGCTATGGATCCAAGAAGATATAGATGAAGAGCTCTCAGATATGAAGAGAGAATTAGCGAGGCTCGAATTGAAGCTACGGCAGGACAACGAGACGAGATGGGTATGTGAATGGCCCATGAAGGATGCCAAAAGAAAAATGACCAGTCAAGGAGTTGATGGTCAGAAGACAGCGAAGGCTATTAACGGGACGGTTGAGATATGTAAAACGGAGACTGGGAGAGGTCTCGGTGATGATGAAGAGGATGGATTGAGATTAGCTGAGGACCTCAAGGACTGCCAGGACGACAGAGAAGAAGAAATTCCATATTTCCAGGAGTGCAACGAGTTGAGATTAGCTGAGGATCTCACGGACTGTCATGAGGACAGCCAGGAAACTTTGCATTGCCAGTTGGGCAATGATCAGAGATCGCTGCGGATCTCGAAGACTGCCAGGAGGGCAGCGGAAGCATCTTAAACTGCTAGATGGGCAGAGATGAGAATTCGATGCCATCTGAAGGTCTCATGGACTCCAAGGAGAGTTCAATTCAGCAGGGGTTGTTGATGAAGATGGGATCAGTTGATCTCATAGTATACCAGGAGGACAGCAGGGACATCCCATATTGTCGGGTGGGTAGGGATGAGCAGATGAGACTAGATGTGGGTCTCATAAACTCAGAAGTGAGTTGGAATCAGCCAGGGGAGCTGACAGAGCAGGTAAGCTCGGAAACGAATTTAAATCAGTAGATGCAGTTGACAGAGGTGAAAGATCAGGATGATCTTCTGATGATTGGGGGAATTGGGATATTCCTACCTGTTGGTCCCCTATTTTGACCATGTTCTCTGCCCATACTACATACCATTGACCTCCAATTATATTCCAGTACCACCCTTTTTGACCCCCTTTTGCTATAATCAACAACCCTTTCCCACTCAAAGGGGTCACCTAAGGTATCTTTGAAATTCAAGTTATTATTATGCACTTTTAATACTTT
>JZKD02S1905184.1:442967-455175 GCA_000966675.3 Picea glauca | reverse complement strand
CTTCTGTTTATGATTCCATAGGAAATGCTCAGTTTTGAGTTTGTCATCAGAATTCAAATTCTTAGAATAGGTGTGTGCTTTATTTTTAGGATAGCATTCGAATAAAAGACTAGACACTTACCTGCACATACTGTGTATCAGCTCGAAGTATACCAACCCTGGTTTGACAATTTAGTGATTCAGGACACTTAAAAGCTACAATTTAGCAGCCTGACACTACCATGTACCTAGGACGAGGCAGAAATTTGTGTTGAAGGTGTAGCAACAACATAAGAATAGTCACAGCTGACGATGACTGTCAAAAGGAAATTGGAGTAGACATTTGAGACTGCCCAAGCAGATGAAGGGAAGAATGAGCATTCTGAGGAATGGCTCAATGATTTTAGCGAAGAAGCTGATGAAGTTGTAGCGTTGAAGCTGACAGCCGAAGAAGCAGAAGAGGATGACGAGCATTCTGAGGAATGGCTCAACATTTTCAGCCAAGAAGATGGAAAGACTGCAATAGGGGAGGTTACAGAAGCAGAAGAAGAAGAAGCAGACAACATTTGCTTTGCTGATCTGTGGGATCAAATTGAATCCCTGGAAGAGAGGTTAAAAGTGCAGGGTGTGCACAGCCAATAGGTGAAGTTGGAAACGGATGAAGGAGGCAAGGGAGATCATGGTGATATTCTCATATCCCAAAACTTTTTGCAGCTGAGGAGACTGCATGAGCAGGACCATCCATGGGAGCAGCTGGATGCAGTGATCAAAGAGATCATGGAGCTGATGATCCGGTCAGCAGAGACTATCAGCGAGGAAAGGCTGAGCAGAAAGGAAGAAGAAGCAGCAGTAACAACGCAGAAGCAACAGCAACAGCAGAATGGAGCAGATGAACAGCTCCAAAGGATGGTTTGGGATCCAGGGGGATTTCAACATCAGAGCTGGGAAGCTCATGAGCAGGAGCTCATGAATTTTGCAGCTGAGGAGTATGATGCAGGAGCATCTCTCCACGTCATTCAGCCAGCCAGCCAGCCACATGGTGAATTCAAATCCCGCATTGAAGAGAGGTGCAACCTCATTTAAATTTGAAATGAATGTAATTAAATGTTTAGGCTGGTGAGCCATGGAAGTCATGCCTTTGTGCAGGTTGTAGATAGGATCGGCTTTAATACTAGATCGGTTGAGATCTAGATCCAGGCGATGGACTAGACAGCCATTGAATGTAATCTATTAGAGTAGGTGAACCTGGAGGGAAGATCTCGATGAGCCCCCTCAGGTAAAAGATATTTTGAGATCTCATTTTGAAAAAGGTAAGTTAGTAATGGTAGAGTTGAAGAGCCAGAGAGAGCTCA
Source organism: Picea glauca (assembly GCA_000966675.3). Classification (NCBI taxonomy): domain Eukaryota; kingdom Viridiplantae; phylum Streptophyta; class Pinopsida; order Pinales; family Pinaceae; genus Picea; species Picea glauca. The sequence goes on along the minus strand of JZKD02S1905184.1, from coordinate 453,844 downwards.
AGAACACCATTGTAAAGATACAGACATTTTTCCATTTTGAATACAAACAACAGTTTTCCTACATGAGTTCTGTATTGTATGGATGTCTGTGAGTGTTCCCTTTATTCTGTAAATGTATGTTGTGGTTGTATGTTTGCAGAGAGTCAGGGTTGAAGGTCTTTGTGGTTTCATGCCAAGAAGGCATGACAGAGTGTTGCGGTCTCTGAATATCAGTGCACAGAGAATGCACTTCTGAACTCTGCGGAGTCAGACAAAGGCATGTTGAGGCACAGGACTGAGATCAAAAACTCAGGAGGAATACCTTTGAGGTTGTTGAACACCTCAGAAGGCAAAGCTGTGTAGCTAAAACACAGTTGCAGACAGAACTTTGTTGTAAGTTCTATGGAGCTCTGCTAGGTGGGCATTGAGTGTAAGCACGAGGTGCTGGAGGAAGAACTATGCTGAGAGTTTGAAGGAGAAGCAGAATCACTGAGGATTCTGGAAGGATCTGCCAGGTGGGCATCAAGCAGGTGCATAGGCACATAGAGAGAAGATACTCCGCCAGGAGGGCATTGAGAAAGTGTGCAGGAAGGCACAGACAAAAGAGAAGAGAACTCTTTGAGTTCTACTACTTGAAGGAATAATCCACTGAAGGATCTTCACTGGGTTGTTGAACACGCAGCAAGACTCAGCAAGGAGGTTGCTTGAGTGAAGGAGAGCCATGAAGGCATCTAAGAATTCTCCATCCATGGGAGAAGAAAGACCAAATCCCTTAGGGGTCTGAGTGTTTGCAAAATCTCAAGATGGGTAGCACTAGCGCGTGCATCTGAAGACTCTGCAAGGAGAGCAGAAGTTGAAGAATCCTTCAAGGATTCAAAGATAAAGCTTAGGAGGAACAGTGATTTCACGAACAGAATCGTGACTGCAAGGAGCACAGGAAGCACAGGAGGGAGCAATAGTAGCCGTCGGATTGGCTGGAAGAAAAGAGATCTGGATTGTTGAATATTCACGTCCAGGAAGGCATCAGAAGGATCGCACAGAAGGAGGAGAGCGACAGCCATCGTATCTCACTCGAAAATCTCGTAAGCCGTTGGATCGGGAAAAGGTACTCAGAGTTTAGCCTCTGGAGTCAACGCCGAGGAGGAAGTGATCTGAGCCGTCAGATCAGGAGAAAAAATCCTGTCATCCGTTGGATTGGACTGGAGTTGCACAGGGTTTAGCAGTCGGGATATCAGCCATCGGGAAATCAGGATTCTCGAGGGAAAGAGGATTGAGACTTCACAAGTTGTGACCTCCCGACGAGATCTGGACCATCCATTAGTGAGGACACGTGGATGAGAGATCGAGGATATCCCAGGGGAAAACCCCGACAAAATCTGAGACGTCCATCCACACTGGACAGGTGTCGGGGATCTGGCGAGAGTCGAAAAATTGGGAAATCGAAGTTCCCAGGGTTGAAGAAAACAGGACATCGGAAGTCCCGAAATCCCAACATAATCGGGATCGTCCATTTGGAAGGGAATGTGGCAACCATCGGCATCATCAGCAAAGCCCCGACAAGGAGTCAACCCATCAGCGTTTGGAGTTCATCGGGATATCGGGGATCCCGGTGTCAAGTGGTTCGTGCATTTTGAAATCGCGATCCGTGAAACCCTGATTAGTGGGGGACAACTATCAGCATAGAGGGGTTGAAGGAATAGCCGTAGTGGGAGCCAGTTGTCAGCTTGACAGAGGATTGGTGATCGATAAATCAAGAAACCTATGGGTAAGTGTTTTACAACATTGGAAACCCCGTAGCCCCGACGGGACGTAGGAATACAGTCCTGGATTTAGTGGTCACATTGGCCAGGGCTTAGCTTGGAGGGCTAAAGCACGTCTAGGATTGGAGGATCGGGAATCCCGTAGGCATGTGCATGGTGACATTGAAAACCCTGAAACCCCAACGAGAGGGTTAAGGGTGTGGTCACGGAGTGACGGTCACATTGGCCAGGGCTTAGCCAGGAGGGCTGAAGCGCATCGGGAATCGGAGAATCGCGAGTCTTGGGGACGTTCGTACATCAACATTGAAAATGCCAAAATACCTATAGTTGCCTATGACTGTGGTCATATGAAGGCAGGTCACGTGGACCAGCAGCATAGCTAGAAGGGGCTGAGGAAAAAGGGGCGCATCGGAAATTTTTTCCATCGGTGATCGGAGAATAGAGAGGACAGTGACTCTCGACACCGGAAAGCCTGAAACCCCAAACCCCGATGCTGATTCGGGGTAACCACGACTAAGTGTAGAGGTCGTGACAAGAAAGGAGAAAGGACCTGTGGATCAAGTATTTGAGCATAGATTCCACTCAGGAATCAAAAGAGCTACTTCGGCTCAGTAGAAGAAAGGGGAGTTTGATCGATCCTGAGAGTGGGAGGTGCGTGCAGAGACCCTGGGGGGTAATGCGTCTGAATACCTCACTGCGTCAACTAGTGGGTGTATAAGATCCCTTGCTATATTGTTCAAGATTCAAACTTGCCTGTAACCCTAATTGTAATGTAAATGGTACAGGTCAGACCCACCTTAATGTGACTTGTAATTAATGTAAAACATAATTAATTTGGTTAATATTAATTATATTATAAGCTAGTGAGGTCAGCCATGTTGTGTAAATAGACACTTCTATTGACAGGTCCAGTTTAGTATAAGTAAAGGTAGATTCCCCATTGTGGAATCATATCTTTCACATGAGTTTGGAAATTTCAACAAGTACACCTTCTTTGGAAAAATGCGCACCTCTCTTGGGCACTAGTCTTCTAGGGTTAGAGCACCCTCTTGTGTGCTAGGTCTTATTGGTGGTGAAGGTATTTCTCTTGAAGAATATAGCAAAGGATTTGGATGGGTTTTCTTCCCTTGTAGAGAAGGGTTTCCCAAGATACTTCGTGTGTTCTTCTGCATGGTGTTTCTTCTTGTGATCTTGGTTGCTGCAACATTATTGTTTATGGTTAAGTGAAATGCCAAAAAAATGGAATTAACTTCATGCTTAACTTAGCTTATTGAAAAATCAACATTAACTTGCCCCTTTGTTGCGCCTAAATCAAATTTGGATTTTCCAGAACATTAATGGTTCATTGCCCCTTTGATATCTGATCAATAAAAAATGAAACAATGTAGCGGTGGTAACTCTTCAAAATTCGATTGGCTAAGATAAGTCATCTTTTGAGCAGTGGAATGATTAATCTTTTGACATTCTCCCCCTTAATCATTTCACCCAAAAAAAAAATTCTACAATATTACAGTTCACAAACCCCAATGTTCTTTATGTGAATTTCAAATAATTCCTTTGCTAAGGGTTTTGTAAACATGTCTGCAAACTGTTCTTCAGATTTGAAAAAATCTACAGAAATTTCATCATTGTTTATCAACTCTCGAATAAAATGATATTTTGTATCAATATGCTTAGTTTTCTTGTGGAAAACATGATTATGTGACAGTGCAATGGTTGATTTATTTTCACAAAAAATCTGAGTTGGTTCATCTTGTTCATGTAGCAACTCAAACATAATTCTTCTCATCCACATAGTTTGACATGTAGTTGTTGTTGTTGCAAGATACTCTACCTCAGTAGATGATAAAGTCACAATGGGTTGCTTCTTTGAAGCCCATGCTACTACTCCTAATCCAAAGCTGAGCACATATCATGATGTGCTCTTCTTGACATCTACACTACCTGCAAAATCACTATCAGTATATCCAATCAACTTAGCTTAAATCTAAATCTGATGTGTACATAACACCATAATTGGTTGTTCCAGCAACATATCTTATGATCATTTTTCCTTCTTGCCAATGAGTACTCTTCGGAGTCTCCATACATCTAGAAATTAAACGTAGAGCTAACATAATATCAGGTCTTGTCGCTGCAAAATACATAATACTTCCAACCAATGTTTTATATAGAGTTGGATCAACACATGACCCCTCATCATTCTTACTGAGTTTTGTGTCAATTTCAATTTGTGTTACAGCTGGTTTACAGTTCACCGTCCTCAATATTTTCAATATGTCCTTTGCATACTTAGTTTGACAAATAAAAATACATCTTCCGATTGATTTTTTCAATGCCTAGAAAATACTTCATCATTCATAAATCAATCATTTCAAACTCAGTTTTCATGGTTGTCTTAAACTCATCTACTGAAATATTTTCGATGAAAATAAAATCATCAACATATAAGCATACAATCAAGAGTTTACCTCTCTGATTTACCTTTATATACAATGTTGGCTCACTTGGACTCCTGGTCAATACTTCACCTTTCGAGTATTCATCAATTCTGATGTACCATACTCTGGATGCTTGTTTCAATCCATACAATGCTTTCTTTAACTTGTAGACCTTACCTTCTTGTCCATAAATCTCATATCCTAGAGGTTGTTTCACATAAACCTCTTCTTCCAGAAAACCATTTAATCTTTTACATCCATCTAGTACATACACCATTTATTATGAGAAACAATGGCTAACACCATTCTTACTATATCGAGCCTCGCTATAGGTGCAAAAGTTTCATTATAATCAATATTGAGTTGTTGATTGAACCCCTAAGCTACAAGCCTTTCCTTGTGCTTCTCAACTTCACCTTCAATATTTAATTTGGTCTTGTAAATCCATTTAACACCAATAAAAATTTTATCTTCAGGTAAATCTACCAGTTCCCAATTATTATTCCTTTCTATGGCATCAATTTCTTCATTCATAGCTTCTACCCAAACTTCTTTCTTAACAACATCATCAAAATTTACAGGATTGTATGCAATTCATACAAAATTTGAAATTTGATCTACTTCATCATTTTGCTCATACAATTCTCTTAAACTTCTAGTCTTCTGACCTCTAATTTTTTTTCTTAATGAAGGTAAAGTAGGATTTGAATCATCACTTACCTTTGATGTTGTTTGTTGTCCACCATGACCTTATGGCTTTCCGAGCTCATATGTTCTAGGCATTCTTAGTTGTGATGGGTTGAATCCTGGTGACTTTCTTACAGGAGTTCTCGTTGCAGGTGTATGTTACTGTGGAATCAACTGTCCACCTTGTATGGCCTGCTCATCTCCATCATCATCTCCATGGGATACTTCAGCTCCCCCTGAAACAACTTTATCAAAACTACCATCCCAAGCCTATTCTTCTTTGAACTCAACATCTATGCTGATAACATACTTCCTGGTGACCGGATTATAGAGTTGATATGCCTTAGACTCCTCACGATATCCAACAAAGACACATTTCTCACTTCTATCATCCAAGTTTCTCCTCATCTCTTCAGGTACATGTGCATAAGCTACACACCCAAAAATTCTCAAATGGGATACACTGTTATTCTTACCACTCCAATATTCATGGGGAACTTCATTCTTCACACTCTTAGTTGGACTCTTGTTCAAAATATATACTAAACAAACAACTGCATCACCCCAATATTCGTTCGGAATATGCTTCTCCTTCAACATACCTTGAGCCATATTCATAATGGTTCGATTCTTCCTTTCAACTACTCCATTATGTCGTGGAGTATAACGAGTAGTAAATTGTCTCTTGATTCCATGAGACTGACAAAAATCCATGAAATCAGTTAACATATACTCACCTCCTCTATCTAATCTCAAGACTTTAATATATTTTCCACTCTCATTTTCAACCATAACTTTAAACCTCTTAAATATATCAAAAGCTTCATATTTCTACTTCAACAAATAAACCCAATTTTTTCGAATGAAATCATCAATAAAAGTCATAAAACAAACATTACCAGTCAATGAAAGTGTTTTCATCATTCCACATAAGTATGTGTGAACAAGTTCCAATGGAGCTTTAGCTGTAATACCCATGTTTCCCCCAGTTTTTAAATATAATTATAACCAACCAAGAGACTATGATAGACTAAATATGTGTGAATGTTTGATTTGATGAACCTTTGTGTAAAAGGGTCAATGTATGAATTTTCTGTTATTAATAGAAATTGGATGTGTTGCACAACCGCTGAAAGGGGGGAGTTTGCCTAGATAGACCATGGATGATATGAGAGAGATGGTGATGGAAACCAAGAATGGTTGAGATGACCCTCACCAAACCAGTATCTACTGGGTGTAATTGCTCAACACTCCTCTGACCCAGAAATGAATTACCAGTCAGGCTGGTAGTTGGAAGGCCATTCTCAAGAGTTAATGAGGAGATGGGGAAGGGTACCCATCTATAAGGCTTCCATACCTGACCGTGAGTTGGGGATTCAGACCCACACAACCTTGATGAGGAAGGCAAGAAAGGAAGTAATTTGAGGGACTGAGACTGATATGCAAGGAAGAAGAGTAGAGAAAACAATATCCAGAAGAGAAGAGAGCATGTTTTTTGACTCTGGAGTTGAGAGAAAAGATAAGAAACAAGCTCGGTTTGGCTGAAAGAAGCCATGGGTAGGGTTTCACTACAAGCTAATAAATGAGGCTGACAAGTGATTGAGTAAGTTCTCATGCAGACCTCCTTGCTAGGAGTAGAGAAAATTGATTGCCAAGATCCTGTGGGAAGAGAGTAACCTTCGTCCCTGACTATTGTAGAGCAAGGAGAAATAATATCTCTTGTAGCATCATGGTCTAGCTCGAGGGTGGCCAATGATAAATCTGTCAGGAGTGGTTGTGCCTATGGTTGGGAGGAAACATGCACCCCTTGCAATAGTCGCTTCACATTTTCCATTTCTGATAAGTATTTTCATACTCTTGTGTAATATATTGGAAGTGATGATTGAATGTCTGCGTTTATGGTTAAGTCTTGTAGTATTTGAACAGTTATTAGAAATGTTCATTTGCTTATGTAAACTGCTATATTTACATGATCTTTGATTTACCTCAGTTTAGTTGTTAGAGAGTTATGGGATGTGAACCTGCAAGAGAGTCAGGATAGGATTAACTAAAACGTCTAAGTCCCGCCGACCCTTTGAGTTTACCTTAGTGGGAAAGTCAAGTTCAAATCTGTGGGAGAAGGGCGTTTCCATAAGACTATCCACCCATGCGACTAAGGGCTCATATCCATGGCCTTAATCAAGTCTTGACTAAGAGTTGAGTGTATCCCGTAATCCAAATATGATCCCATATGACCCAGAGTTGGGAACCCCTCTCTAAGCCTGAAAGGAGCGAAGCTACTTTGGCTTCGGAACTTCGGGACTTATGACTCCACAACCCTCAAAAACAGATGAAGGCTGGAGTTGCAAATTGATGAGGGTCGTAGATCTGGGAACCCAGTGGAGAAATTTCTCAGTCATTAGATTGAACTTAGGAAGGGGTAGCATTAAGTACTTCGACAAAATCCAAATTTTGGAGAATAGGGGTGGTCTAACGTCGAAACTCCCGAATGCCGAAGTTGTGAAGTTAATATGGATCATTGGTAATAGAGGGACACATGTCCACATATCAACAACTATCCAGAAGTTCAAGTATTCAGCGGTATAGGGATGCACAAGTTTACCCAGAGTTCTGCAAGTTGGAGTAAATCATGACTGTGAATGCTAGGTACACATGGCGATTGATCGGGTGTGTTCCATAGAGGAAGTTGGAAGATACACACCAAACTCTCGAATGTCAAACTTCTGAAGTGATGTGGATCGTCGATCCTCGGATCCCTCTCAGTTGTCAATCTAAAAACTCCATTGAGAACCCCTCCTAACTTCCCAACCAACTGGGAACGTGTCCTGGAACAGCACGTGGCCCCCTCTTGTCCTCTGTCAAATGTTGTCCGTTGAACTAGAGTTGTTGGATGAAAGGCTACGTAGCAAGAGATCCTATAGTTTGAATACTTAGTACTCCGGAGGAATTGGGCCAAGAGTTTTCAATGTGTGAAAACTCCTAAATTCACAAATGGCGAAGTGAATATCAATCGTTGATAGGTAGAGGACATGTGGCGCTAGATCCAAGAGTCTGGAGACTTGGCTCTTCGAATGATTTGTAGTGTTAGGAGTTGGTAATCTCTGAAGACAGGAGTCGTGAAGTAACAAAATCCATGGATCCATGGATCTACACGGACAGATCTCAACCGTGATATTTGAAAGAAGTGAGAAGACTATATGTCGGGGACTGGCATGGCTCACTAGTGTCATCCAAGGTGACGTGGACCCGCAACTAAGGTGTCACATGTCACCCAGATATGGACGATTCACAGACCCCTTATGCCTATTAAATCATGACATGTGTCACCCCTAATGAGGACACATGTCACCCCTGCCCTCGCCGCATGTCATCTTCTGGTTCATGCTCGCCTGGCCAACATGGTTGGTGACACAACTGGGACTCCGAGAGTCCGAGACTTCGAAAGTTTGAAAGATTTGGGGCGCAGTATATTAAAGGGACATTCAATGTCGATCATCGATCATCAAACGTCGAGCATTCAACGATGATCATTGATTATCGAACGATCGAAACATTTAACGTCGATCATCGAGTGTCAAAAAAGGGATGTTCAACATAAAATGTCAAACATCGATCGTCGAATGGCCAAGGCCATGTGGTGAGATTTTGGGACTTCGAGGAGTAAGAAAAGGGGAGTTCAGCACCGAACGTCGAAGACCCCAACTAATAACGCTTGGATAACTTCTAGAGGCAATAACTTGTAGACTAGACCTCAGGTTTTAGTGTGGTGGCGAGCAACAATGAATGAAGATCCTGAAATTAGGATTTGAGATAGTTAGGAAAAATAAAATTTTGATGTCTCACCCCTTAAAACAATATCCAAGGGTCGGGTGTGTTACATTATCCTTGTACAAACTCCAGAAATAAAGTTATCCCTATGATGCTTTGCAAGTATGCATCTCTCACACGAGCCTATTGGTTGTTGAATACTAGGCAACCCCCTCACCATTTGCTTCTTTTGCATCAACTAAACCTCCAAAATGTAAATGGCCATATCTCAAATTCCATAACCATGACAATCCAAACCTTTAGCTTTATAAGTATTCAAAGAGTCACTCAAATCATTTATCATAATAAGTGGAAACATTTTATTCTTTGTCATCTCTACTCTGGAAATCAACTGCTTACTTGGATACTTATCATAAATTATACATATCTTGTTTTTGAAGAACACTATGTGCTTTTTCTCTATCAGTTGTTCAATACTTAACATATTTCATTTCAAACCATGTACATAATAAACATCATCTATTTTTCTCCTTTCATCATTCTTAGTATAAACAAGAATCACACCTTTACCATTAACTCTTACCTTACAGTCATTACCTAATTTAACTCAGACTGAATATTGGTATCTAAATTGGAAAACACGTTTTTATTTCCAGTCATGTGGTTGCTACATTCGTTGTCCAAAAACCAAACATCATTTGAACTTTCATGGGTGACATTACAAGTCAGAAACACATGTTACGGGTTTTTGGTCATCCTCTGACTCCTCTTTCATGTGAGGATATTGCTTTCCAACATCTTCTTGCTTCTTCCAACACTTGTTAGCATAATGTCCAAATTGCTTACAATAATAACATTGTACCTTAGATTTATCATGCCTTTGATTTCCTTATTGCCAAGATCTGCTGCTACACCCCTTAAATTAAGAGGATTCTGTTGAGTTTTCTCCTCGGATTCTGAAACTTTTTTGTTGTCTCTTTGACTAGCAAATCGACCTCCTCTTCCTCTGCCTCTAGTAACATGAAGCTGGAATTTGAAGGCATTTTCTAATGGATTATCATATCTAGACATCCTGGATTCATGAGCAGAGAACCAATTAATTCATCAATATGAATTACACTAATATCTTTAAATTCTTCTATGGGTACAACTATGGATTCAAATTTATTTAGTAAAGATCTAAGAACTTCTCAATTACTCTCTTGTCTAAGAGGTATTCACCATACCGCCTTAGCTGATTCACAAAATTCATTACTTGAGTCATGAAACTATCAACTGACTCATTGTCCTTCATCTTCAGATTCTCAAAGTTCCTTCTCAAATTCTGAACATTGACAGTCTTCACCTTGGATACACCTTAATAGCTAGTTTCAAGAGTGTCCCAAGCTTGCTTTGAAGAAAATGAACTTGACACATTCAAAAATATGGTTTCAGTTAGGCCTTTTTGAATAAGACCGGGGGCTTTGTTGTCTTTCTTTCTGTTCTCGTCTAACAAAATCTACTCAACATTTGTCAGAGCCATTTCTAATGCTTGGTCAACAGGCTCTGGATAACCAATAGTAACAAACTCCCAAAGATCTTGAGAATCCAAAATTGTTCTCATTTTGATAAACCAAGAATCATAATTCATTTCAATCAAAACATGAATCTGTGGCTGAGCCAAACCACAATTTGTATCCATTTTAGATCAAATTCCAAATCATTGTATTCAGTTACAACGAGGAACTAGAAATATTAGTAGCTCTAATACCACAATGAAGGATGCAGGAGAGTGCTTCAGAAAACAATGAACAATTACTACAGGAGTTTCAACACTATGTAACAACACCTGTAAGCTACAACCAAGTGTTTTAGCAACTGTTTCAATAGGTGTTTCAACACGTGTTTTAGAAAACAATAAAAAACTATTACAACAAAAACTTAAGTGAAACACTCATGCATCATAAACAAAGATCGATACTTTGTTCTACAAAAACCTTTTCAACAGGTGTTTCAACAAAGAGTAAAAGGCGATTACAGCAAAAACATAGTTATAACAGAAACAGGGGAATTATAACAACAAACTAAAAACTCATTATAGTAGCAAAATAACTTCACTAAATCATTCTCTGCAACAATACTTCTGTACTAAATCTAAATAGCATGCTACATCGAAACAAATTACACTATAATAAATATGAATGTTAACATGAGTTTACAAACTCATAAACAAAAATGAATATAGCATAAAATCCCCATTTTT
>JZKD02S1905184.1:426580-442818 GCA_000966675.3 Picea glauca | reverse complement strand
ATATATATATATATATATATATATATGCAATTAGTCTGTTAACTTTCCCCTTTGTTGCACCTAAATCGAATTTGAATTTTCGAGAACATTAATGATTCATTGCCCCTTTGATATCTGATCAGTAAAAAATGAATTCTCCCCGTATATTCGTCCATAAAAAAATCAGAATTATATATATATATATATATATGCAATTAGTCTATTATGTTAACTTGCCCCTTTGTTGCACCTAAATCGAATTTGGATTTTTGAGAACATTAATGATTCATTGTCCCTTTGATATCTTATCAGTAAAAAATGAAACTATGTGGTGGTGATAAATCTTCGATCATTAAATGGATAGGTGATCAAGGCGGTGGCAATTAATTTATGGGCGGTGGTAACTCTTCAAAATTCAATTGGCTAAGATAAGACATATTTTAGGTGGTAGAATGATTAATCTTCTGGCAATATTGGGGTGACACAATATACTACAATCTATAGACAAAACGAGTTACGCGTTTACATATCAGTCAGATATATCCATCCGCTGCATAAAGGTTGTGGTATAACAACGTTGTGAAAATAATCCAGGTTCAAATCCTGGCAGGATAGTTTCACCTGTGAAGATAACCCAAATTCAGGCTAGTTTCCCCTGTGAAGATAACCCAAATTCAGATCCTAATAAGCTAGATCCTTTTATCTAGGGTTATCTAGGTTGATCCTGATAGGCTAGCTCCTCCTAGCGAGGGTTATCTAGGTTATCGAGATAACCTACGAGGGCTTTGTGCCAATGTTTGATGTTGTCTTATTGTATGAGATAACCTAGGAGGGCTTTGTGCCAATGTTTGATGTTGTCTTATTATACCCTGTGGCAGTTAATAAGCAATTGGCATGGGCTTACTACCGATGGTTATCTAGGTTGTCGATATAACCTAGGAGGGATTTGTGCCAATGTTTGATGTTGTCGTATTGTACCCTGTGGCAGTTAATAAGCAATTTGCATGGGATTACTACCAACTACCTCATCTTAAGTGATAGTTCAAAAATGTGAGAAGTAGCCAGTTCCAAAAAATGATAGAGAAGTAGCCAGTTCAAGGTTTTTTTGTCAGATATTGCTTATAGAATTTAGCTTACAACTACAACGTAGAACATGTCAAACACTAAAATATAAGAGACTAAGCCCATTTTAATAAATAAGCTTACCACAACCAAAAAATATTAAACACTAAAATAGAAAGCCTAAGATGTAAACCCCTTAGAAAAGAATCACAAAAAAATGACAATATTATTAGTGATACAATTCCCACATGTGGAAAAATACATGCAATGAAAGCTTATATTCAGTATCTCTACCAAAAATTCATTCCATGCTAGCATAAGATTTAATCTAATCTCCTTGTTTCACTTTCATTACAAGCTTGCAGTTAAATATACTTCGAAGCTATATATAGAATTTGACTCCCGTACAGTATACTTCTAACAGACTTTGCCTCTAAAATATACTTTAGAACTTACACAATTGTTGACCACTGACTTCTTCAAAGGTTGAAGCTAATGAACTAGGTCCTCGTGGTTTCTGTCCATCGTCCAATAGTACTTTACATTATTCTAAAGCATCTTCTCAGAGCAGTCGATAAAGTATTATTTCGTTATCGAGTGAGAAGGAAGTTGTTTTCTCAGAAAAAATTGTATTTGATTTCTATATTAATACACTTTGGCACGAATTTCACAGTTGCTAACTTATGCCTCATTTAAATAAGGTTCTCATGGTTTATCTATCCATGATCCAATAACACTACAATGCTTCTTCCTGTATACATAGTCGAATATGTTGGACAACTGAGAGGAGAGAGTGAATCAATTGTTATTGTGCTTAAACAATTATGTTTATTTTAGACTCTTTACAGAGAACTCAATGACAGTCACAATAATGCATGGAAGTAAGCAATAGAACATTCAACATCATTCACACATATGAGATACACAGAGACAGATATTTACTGAGGAAACCCATAAAGGGTAAAAACCTCTTCTTCTTTATATGATAAGTAATCTTTACATTCTATACATTATCATACTTATGAGCACCAACTCATAATGAGGCTACAACCTCTATTTTGCAAGCTTCTACTTGTTGAGAGCACCAACTCTCTGGATTCTCTAACACCCACTAGAAGGAAGCACTAACTCCCTGGTTTCTCTAGCACCCACTAGAAGGAAGCACCAACAGGATGGAAGCACCAACTTCCAATCACACATGCACCAACCTGTAAAACAGAGAACAACAGTTCTCCCTTGCACCACCCTGCCACCCTAGTTTTTCTGGCTGCAACCAGATGGAAGCATCAACTCCCTATGTTCAAGCACCCACTTGAACCTACGAGGACAATAGTCCTCTCTACCACCTCCCTACCACCCTGAAATACAAATATTTTCTACTTAAACTTATTACAGTGATATAATGTTCATCAATGGCTTACCAGTCTCATCATTGTTCTGCTACACTGCTCTACTCTCCTATATCAGTGTCTCTCTGCCTGCATCTTCTTGCGCTTTCTGATCTTCTCCTTTTCTCTACAAGTGCATCAGCCTTCTTTTACTATCTCAGTTATGCATCTTTGTTCTTTTCTTCTGCTATGCTTTATGCTCTACGTCTAATTTTCATCCTCTGAATTACGCCTCTTCTATGTATTTCAGCTCCTGCCCATAGCATGCCATTTCCCATGTGTAATTCCTCTCTACAGCATCCCCCATCTCTTCTTTGTTCTGCATTCTTATAGTCTTTGTGCACCTTATGCATGCTATATTCACCATGCTTCTGCATGATCTCCCCATGTCGAGTGCTCTGCCTGATCATCATTGCAACTCTTCAGCTTCTCTGGTAGTTAAACCCATGTGTCCATCATCACTGGGTGTTATGTCGAGATTCCTTAGCCTCTCCAACAGTCGAGACTCTTCATCTTCTCTGTCATAGTCAAGCTCATCCTCTTAGTTGCAGTTCCAGGCTCCAACGGTCTTCCATCTGTGAATTGCCTCTATGAATAGTCTTCATTCCACTGGAAAATTCCTTGAGACTCTTCAGCTCCTCTGGCAATCACCCTGAAGTCTCTTCCAGTCCTCTCCCATAAACCATCAGTACTTTCAAGCAGTTACATCGTGAACCTCCAATAAAACGCATTAGCAACTAAATCGTAACTGATCAATTAACTGTGAAGAGAAACAATAGCCCTTCGATCATATTCCTGATTAACCTGCATCGTTGGATCATAAATGATGGGTCTCGCGCTTATTTCACAATTCGACATTTCGGCATTCCTGTGGTAAGGCATCTCGACTCTCCAAGTCGTGATCTCCAAAATGGAGATTAGCTTCATACTACCTCCTCCCTTGAGCCTTCATTGTTGTGACAATAGGTTATGACCAAGGGCCAATTCTGAACATGCATTTTGCATTTCGCGTTTCGGGGATTCTGTGATGAGTCGTCTTGACTCTCCATGTCCCAAACTCCAAAATGGAGCTTGTCTCTTCGATCTCTTCTCTACAGCTCTTCGACAATGTGACCATCGGCGGTGACCAAGCGCTTTCGCAATTTCGCATTTTGACATTTATATTCCTGCAGTGAAGTGTTTCGACACTCCAACTCCCAGTATCTGAAACCTACACCGAAAGGTGTTTTTCACATTTCGGCATTCCAACATTTCTTGTGATGAAGTGTTTCAACACTCCAAATCTCGGTATCCGAAACCTACACCAAAAGGTGTCTTTTGCATTTTTCGTATTTCGGCATTCCGACATTCCTTTTGATGAAGTGTTTCGACACTCCAACTCCCGGTATCTGAAACCTACAGCAAAAGGTGTTTTTCTCTTTTCTGCATTTCAGCATTCCAGCATTCCTTGTGATGAAGTGTGTCGACACTCCAACTCCCGGTATCTGAAACCTACACCAAAAGGTGTTTTTCGCATTTCTGCATTTCGGCATTCCGACATTCCTTGTGATGAGATATCTTGACACTCCATGTCGTGATCCTCAAAATTATCTGAAGGTGTTTCAGTGTTTCACATTTCAAGACTTCAAGACTCCTATGATGAAGAGTCTCGACTCTTAACTCCTCCAACTCCCGGTATCCGTAACTCTGGTTGATGTGCCTATTTCAAGATTTCGACGTTTCGCATTTCACGATTTCAGGACTCCTATGATGAAGAGTCCTGACTCTTTGACTCCTCCAACTCCCGGTATCTGAAACTCCAATTGATGTTCCTATTTCGGGATTCTGGCATTTTTCATTTTGTCGTTTCGGCATTCTTGTCGTGAGTGTCCTTGACACCTCCAACTCCCGGTATCCGAAACTCTGGTTGATGAGCATGTTTCGGGATTTTGGCATTTCACATTTCGCACATTTCTATCATGAGTTGCTTCCTTGACTCCTCCAACTCCCGGTATCCGAAACTCCAAAATAGATTTTAGCTAAATGATGATCTGTGACAACGTGTCCTGGCCGAAGATGGATGGTCCTCCTTCTTTCGGGATTTTATAATCCCACTTCACCTTGCACTTTAAAGAACATGAAGGTTCTCCTGGATCCAATGAGGATCGAACCCTGCACTCAGATCTAACGCCTGAGATAGTGGTCATGCCCTATATATTGATTCATACATAGCAGCGAGCCCCCTTCTCTTCTCGGCATTGAGGGAACAGAACAATTTAGCATCTTTATTGTATTAGGGGTGGGCATGCTTCCCTTCCCTTCGATAGTCGGCACACCGGGAGAAAACTTCATTGTTGGGCGGGCCTACCAATAATTGTATCCTTCTTTAAGATAAGTTAAGTGAATACGTATGTAATAAACCAATCAGGACAGATCTATTTACAAAATAGCGAACCACCCCGTTGAGACGGGGGAGTCTCAACGGCGGGCACGGGGCATGAAACAACACTTGTGGTGAAAGGTGAAAAATAAATTAAGTGAAAGGGGCGAGCTTTCTGGGCTCGAAAAAGAAAGAATCATAGTCCCACTCAGATAAGGTACCATCCGGCCTGCCTTATTGCTTACGCGAACTAAGCAAGGAAAACAACATTTCTATTTGGTTTCTTTGGATGGAAAGTGTTGAAAAATACGGGGTTGGAGTGGTAGGTTCTGTGTCTTCCATCTGCGTGCTCGACCTATCTGAATTCAGATCTGACAGTCATCGAGAATTCTCAATGGGATCCAATGATCACTGTCGCTCCTCCTCCCGAGTTTACACATCCTCCTGACTTGGAATAATTTCTAAGTGTCAAAGGCATCGACCTTTGATCCATCTAAGATCCTGAGTACGCTATCTCTTTTGAGCTTTGGCAATGAGTTAACCTCGTCCCTGGTGCACACCTACGCACTGCGTGCAACACTGCACTAATTCTCCTGAGCTTACGTTGTTCCTATTTTTCCATCGCTGCACACTCTGATCTTGCCATCAATGACAAGCACACTCTACATGTAAACATGCCAACAATCTCCCCCTTTGGCATTGATGGCAACCCTGAATGACTGCGCTACTCTGTTTGGACCTCCAACTGTAGCATCTGGTCCGGACCACTCATTTTCTCCCCCTTTGACATCAATTTCAAAGAAAACATGCTCCCCATGAGTTGTTGCAGTATTTTTATGAGGTATCAGATATTAAACCAACACAAACTCCCCCTGATAGGATGGACTTTCTTATTTGAGGCCTGCGGAATATTTGTATGTAAACCAGAGTCTTCTCCTTCTGATTCTTGGACCTATTCATCTTCAGCTTCCGCTATATCCTCTGTAGAATACTCAAAATTTCTCACCTCTCTTACTGGGACTCCTTCATTAACCTTTTCTTGTCATAACTGGATGACTCCCCCTGTCACTGTTCTCTCTGCTTTTGACTATTTTCCCCCTTTGTTCCTAAAATGTTATCTTTCCTTGACAAGATCTTTCCTCTTGTTATCTCTACAGGATGTCATGTATATCATTTTGTAAAAAAAAATGTTGTTGTTGAAGATGTCGTTGTCCCACTGAAACATTCCGTAATTGTAGCTTGTACTTTTTAAATAACCCTTGGATCACCCCATTGATTCTCATCGATCTCTATGACTGCAATTTCATTTTTCTTCCATAATGCATACAATCCAAGGCTTTTATGGCCATATTCAATCACAAGAAAAAATCGCTACAACCACTCTCATACCTTCTTTTCTTTTTCACAGACAAAGGACCTGTATCAGGTTTCTTAGTAGTACTGATTTCTTCCTTGTTGTATCCAATACCAAATTTGTCATTTGGTGATCTTTGACTATCCAAGAGCTTATCCAGGGTCATGGAGTTGTTTAAGAACTTGTTGTGGGTGTTTGACTTCTCAACCTTCAAAACTTCAGCTTCCATCTTATGACATGATTCTTCTTCTACTTCTTCCATGGGATAGATGCTAACTAAACATTCTTTTATTGTATTTGTGTCTTCTTATTTACTTGCAGGGGAGGATTCAATATCAACATCATTAATTGTCCTTATGCCTTTATTCACCACTTGTCCTCACTTTACATTTACCTTACACTCTTTGGACGTGAACACCTCTTCACTGCCTCTGTCACACTTTTGACTTGTACTGAGCATATTATGTTTCAGACCATCCACAAGCATAACGTATTGGGCATCTCCTTTGTTATTACTCAAACTGACCATCCCTCTATCCTTGATTTTACCTGGTTCATCATTTTCAAGGATCACATTTCCTGTTTTGTTTTTACTTATGGACAGAAGCTTATCCTTGTCTCCAGTGATGTGTTTGGAACATCCATTGTCTATATTCTCGGAGGCCTTTTGTTTTTGAGTTGAAAGTGCTAGACCACATTTTTCACTATCTTTCATTTTCCATGTGCTGGCCTTTCTATCTAAGAACTTTATCCTTGGATCTTCTTTGTAATTCTTCAGATGGTAGTTTGCAGCTTTGTGGCCAAAGTTGTGATAGTTATAAAATTCAATCTCATTGTTCAATAGGTCAAAGTTATTGTTGCAGCGTTGTCTACTCATTGACTATTTATTATTTCTTGACCTCCTCAATTGCATGTCTCTAGACATAATTTGGCAATTTGCAATATGTGATGGTTTTTTACTTGGTTGTATCATTCTTTGTTGTGGTAGATATTTATTCCTTGGAAATATTAATTGCTCATGTCTAAGTCTTAAGGAACAATTTACAGCTTTGTGACCAAAGTTAGAACAATAGAAACAATATCCATAGAAAAATTATTTGTACCTGGAAAATGGTTGTCTTCTTTGAGCAAATCGATTTCTTCCATGATGATGATTTCCTTGAGCAGGGAGTGTATTATTTCCTTGTTCTACAAATTCAGTTCTGGCACTTTTTCTTTACTCCTCCTGGGTGGTTGATTATCTTCCTTTGTTTTTGCAGGTTTGTTGTCATCATTGGTTGTAGATTTGACAAACTTGATGAAGTGTTTGTTGCTTGGATGACCACAACTTAATCCCTTTACATAACCCAAACCAGTTTTCAGCTTTGGATTCCTTTGCTGATTCAGAATGGTGGCTAATCCTTCTGAGGATTTGATACTTGGCAAATTCTAATGATACAAGGCTTGAAACTTCTCCAACTCTTTCCTAATTTTCATTACTTCTTCTTCCAGAGCTTTACATCTTGTCTTCTTTTCTGATAACGGTTGTTTCAGACTGTCCTCGATTTTCTTTACCTCTTCTAATTCCTTGTGATGAGATATCTTGACACTCCATGTCGCGATCTTCGAAATGATTTGAAAGTGTTCCGGCGTTTCGCATTTCATGACTTCAGGACTCCTGTGATGAAGAGTCTCAACCCTTGATTCCTCCAACTCTCGGTATCCGAAACTCCGGTTGATGTGCCTGTTTCAGAATTTCGGCGTTTCGCATTTAGCGATTTCGAGACTCCTGTGATGAAGAGTCTAGACTCTTTGACTCCTCCAACTCCCGGTATCCGAAACTCCGATTGATGTGCGTGTTTCAGGATTCCGGTGTTTCACATTTCGTCGTTTCGGCATTTTTGTCATGAGTGTCCTTGACACCTCCAACTCCCAGTATCTGAAACTTCGATTGATGAGCCTGTTTCAGGATTTCGTCATTTCGTATTTCACGCATTTCTGTCATGAGTTTCTTCCTTGACTCCTCCAACTCCCGGTATCCAAAAATCCGAAATAGAATTTAGCTAAATGATGATCTGTGACCACGTGTCCTGCTCGAAGATGGACGGTCCTCCTTCTTTCGGGATTTTGTAAGCCCGCTTCACCTTGCACTTTAAAGAACGTGCAGGTTCTCCTAGATCCAATGACGGTCGGACCCCGCTCTCGCATCTAATGCTCGAGATCTATCCTCCGTCTGCACGCTAAACCTATCTGAATTCAGATCTGATGATCATCAGGAATTACCAATGGGATCCAATGATCACTGTCGTTTCTCCTCCCGAGTTTACACATCCTCCTGACTTGGAATAATTTCTAAGTGTCAAAGGCCTCGACCTTTGATCCGTCTAAGATCCTGAGTACGCTATCTCTCTTAAGATTTGGCAATGAGTTAACCTCGTCCTTGGTTCACACCTACGCACTGCGTGTGACTCTACGCTAATCCCCCTGAGCTTACATTGTTTTTGTTTTTTCATCGTTGCACACTCTGATCTTGCCATCAATGACAAGCACACTCTGCCTGTAAACATGCCAACAAAATACTATTTTAAACATATACTTTCCATAACACTATAATTAACACTATAATGTTTCTTCCTGTGTTCATAATCCAACACTATTTTAAACAGATACTCTCTCCAAAACACTGTCGTGTTAATACGAAAAGAAAAAAGCAAGTACACACAACATGATCCACATTATTTCTCGAGCCAAATAAATAAGTAGCATGATTACATCATTACTACAACTTCAAATATTTGTATACATTATTAAATGCTCTCTTCTTGAGATTATTTTCACGGTCAAATGCAGATGTAGCATGATTTATATTTTTTCTACAGCTTCCAAATTCTTTTTTCTAGATATTAAAAAGAGAAAAGCTTCCATATCGAAGAATTATATGTTTTTTTTCTTTTCTACAGCTTCCAAATTCTTTTTCAAGATATTAAAAAGAAAAAAGCTTCCATATCGAACAATTATATGTTTTTAAATAAGTATAATCCCATCTTTACACATTTCTAAAAATTAAATAGTAATAATCTTACAAAATCTCTCTGAAGTTAACACATGAGAGACAACATACTCATGACAAGCTAAGAGAAACACAAATATAAAAATTAAATAGTAATAATCTTACAAAATCTCTCTGAAGTTAACACATGAGAGACAACATACTCATGACAAGCTAAGAGAAACACAAATAAATAGTCTTTACACATTTCTAAAAATTAAATAGTAATAATCTTACAAAAACTCTCTGAAGTTAGCACATGAGAGACAACATACTCATGACAAGCTAAGAGAAACACAGATAAATGGTCTTTACATATTTCTAAAAATTAAATTGTAATAATTTTACAAAAACTCTCTGAAGTTAGCACATGAGAGACAACATACTCATGACAAGCTAAGAGAAACACAGATAAATGGTCTTTACACATTTCTAAAAATTAAATTGTAATAATTTTACAAAAACTCTCTGAAGGTAGCACATGAGAGACAACATACTCATGACAAGCTAAGAGAAACACAGATAAATGGTCAAATCATTTATAGAAAACCCTACAAGAGACACGAAGGATATACTAAGAAACATATTCGTTGCACATATGTTATACAAGTCTATATCAAAGAAATATAGATTGACAAGATGAAAGTATATTTGAAACAAGTAGATAGAATGAAAAAAAGGTGATATACAAAGTTAAAAACTACATATAAAACAACACGAGATTGTAAAAAGCAGCATAGAATCATTAATAAAGCCTGTACAAATGTTATATAGGAATAAATTTATCAAATAGGACCATCAAATAAAGAGCTTGCATCACGGTGAAAATAAATGTCGAGCACCCACTTCCCCAAATTTTTATATAGGAAGAACTTCATCAAATAAGGCCACCAAATGAAGTACGATCAAGGAGAGGCTCCATCATGGTGCATTAAAATCCAAGCATCCTCTCCCCCATAATTTTATAACATTAAAAAAATAGAAAATCCACAAGATATCTAACAAAAACGGTGCAGTAAATTCCAAGCATCCTCTCCCCCCATAATTTTATAACATTAAGAAAACATAATCTGTAACAAAAAGTTATCTTATCACGGACAGTTATCTTATCACAGACAAGCGAGGATTCTATTAATGCCAAAATAATAAGAAGATTCAATGATGAATGCCAAAATAGAAAAATTAATAAGAAGATTCAACGATGAAGCATAAATTTTATGGATGCCAAAATAGAAAAATTGGTTTCGTTGAGAAATGAGACATAAGAGTATGAAAGATATAATAGAAAGCATCCATTTAAGATATCAAACATGGAAACCCATGTATGCAAAACTAATATTATCTATTTAAGAAATTAAACATGGAAACCTATAAAAGTAAAACAAATGAAAATATCAGGTCCTCAGCTCTCATAGCTTATCCTTCATCGGTGGTTGGCATCAAGTAAGTGGCTTCAATGTAAGGCCCGGAATTAATTTAAAATATATGGCAGGGAATTAATTAATTAATGAATTAATTAATATAATTAATTGAAATTAATTTAATTTAATATTAAAGTCCACAAGTGACAAAACTTTGACAATGGGGCTGAGTTCAAAAAGAAAGAGAGGAGATTTGTCTATGATTAACCTAATCCCAAATCACTTCCAAACAAAAGTAAAAATAATAAATCACTGGAAAGTGTGAAGTGTAACCAAAAGAGAAAAAATATAAGACAAAAAATTTATCCACTTTAGCAAGTCAGTCGAATAATAAGGAAAAAAGAAAAAGAAAAAACAACAACAACATGTTTATCAAGTCACTCCCAAGAGAAAAATAACATTAATAACAAGTGCACCAAAAACTGCTTATACTGCCCCCTCCTAATTAATTGCGAGGCAATTGTGTCTTGATTATTGTCCCGTCCCGCCGGCGACAGTGATTGCCTTAATTCCAGGAAGGCGCCCTTTATGGTTTTATCCATTAATTTCTTCACAACGAATTATGGGTGTATCGCATTGAGGTGACCAAGTTCTCAGTGTAAAACCGACCCTCATTTCATGTGAATAGACAAAGAGGGGTGTATAAACATAAATGGGTTGTAACATGAGGTCGTGAGACTTGCCAAAAACAAGCCATAGATTACATACGGGTCTTTCATTTTGTATGTGACCCACGTTTTGTCCTTTATGTATCTATTTTGATCAATTTGATAATTAAAAGAACCGTGTAACATACTCCAATGGTAACATGATCTTATTTTGGATCCCTAAAATTTTTCATTTCCAATATTATTGTATTTATATAATACCCAAAAATTAATTTAAAAATACAAAATATTAGCCACCGTCAGTGGTGAAATAATGTGCACCGGCAAATTCAGTTTCACTGGTATTTGAAGCTCAACTGCCTCATAATCCATTTCCATTTTGATTCAACCAAGACTCAGATTCATTGTTAGCTGTTAGTTAGCATCGTTGTAAAATGAAATCAATAATCCGTTTCCATTTTGATTCAACCAAGACCCAGATTCATTGTTAGTTGTCAGTTAGCATCGTTGTAAAATGAAATCAAATAACTTTAAAAAATAAAGAAATTATATTTGTAATGTTTTATCTTAAAAAAAATAGTAAATTTTTAGTCAACACTCATTAATATGCCAGTCAACTATACATGGATGGCTATATACACTGTTGGGTGGCAGGTATAATAAGGAAACAAAAAATGAATGCTATATACTACCGTAAAAAATAATAAATGGCTTTTACCAAACGTAAAAAATAATAAATGGCTTTTAGCAAATAGAAATAAATACTATCTATTACTTAATTGTTTTACGAAATGGCTTTTACAGAATCAACTCTTCTAAGAAATGGTTTTTACATAATCAACTCAAATATGCAGATTTGAAATAAATACTATCTACTATTTAATTGTTCTACAAAATGGCTTTTCCAGAATCAATTCTTCTAAGAAATGGTTTGGTTTTTAGAGAATTAATTCAAATATGCAGATTTAACAATTTCTGATCGAATTTCAAACAAATGTCTCCAGAAAATATAGCCAAACAAGAATCATTTATTAAAACGTTTAGAAGAAGAGTCATTTCTTAAAAATGGCTTTTACAGAATCAACTCAAATATGCATAATCTAACAATTTCTGGAGATCTAACAAATGTCCCCAGAAAATATATAGCCAAAGAAAAGTCATTTCTTAAAACGTTTAGAAGAAGAGTCACTTCTTAGAACGTTTAGACTAAGACATTATTAAGTCACTCACAACCAACCTAAAATGATGGTAACAATCATGGAAAAAAGTAGTAAAATGAAGGTAACAATCATGGAAAGGAGTTTAGACTACAAAGTAGTAAAATAAAGGTAACAATCATAAATGAAGGTAACAATCATATTAGAACGTTTAGACTACCAAGTCATTCCCAACCAACCTAAAGTAACAATCATTAAAAAAATAAAACCTAAAATGAAAGTAACAATCAGGGAAAAGAAAAGAAATGAATCTAACATTAATAATAAAAATGAAAATAAGAAAAATGAAAATGTTTTATCCCATTAAATTTGTAACACCCCTTTCACTCAACTACCCCGGGTTACTATAAGACTACTTGGCAGATAACCCAGAAAAACTGTAGCGCACCTTGGCTACCGTGTAGGTGTTACTACGTGGAATAACACATTCTCATTCATAGTTAATCACGTGCATTTGCGCAATGAAATACATTTAAGCTCAGAGTACTCATAAGAGACATTTTAACATAAAATATCCATGGCAAATACATTAATCCAAATGCACAGCAGAATGCATGATCATTTTAATACACAGAGATACAAAACATATTGATAAAATGTGATAAAACATAGTTAGACACTTATCTTGTAACAATGGTGGATCCACCAACCAAGTACAGGCCTTCCACGAACCACCTAGAATTAGACCACACTGCTCATCATCTCAGCAGTGGATCACCCCCGAGCTGGGACTAAGCTCCACCCCAAGGCAAGGAATCCTAGCTAGGCTGAGGTTACAGGAAAAAAAACACTTAGAATCTAGAAGGATTCATCCCAGGATGTCGTCTTACACCCACTACTACCAGACTCTCATTCCCCACATGCATGTTCCACCCAGGAGTATACACCTTCACAAGCACAATCCATCGGTGCTAACCTCCCTCTCTGGGTCTCGGCAACAGGCCGGATCAGGAAGTCTCAGAGCCTGAAGCTGGTGCTGGACACTCTCTGGAAGAAACCTCTTCCAACAACATCCACCTCCCTCACTTAGAGAGAGGTCACACACAGGCTCAATCACCACCTGCACTGGATAGCAATTCATGTGCAATCCATCTCTGCATGACCACCACAGTCAACTGGGAATACAGACTCAGACCTCTCAGAACAAGCTCAGCAATGGCAGTTAGGTCTCACGGTGTTGATTTTCAAAATTTCTTGAGAAGCAATTTCCGCAGGGAATTACATAGACTCTCTCCACCCCGGCAGAATGGTTGTTTCCCATCCACCCCGCCCAGGATAGACTCACGCTCTGGTGTCGAGAATGTGTGATAGACAATCCACGCAAGGGTCAACGCAGGTTCCGACAGTTCAGAGGATGTACGAGGGTTTTTCTGCAAGAGTCAGACCCCTTCCCTTCTGGCAGTCCGTGAGTCCCATGGAGGAGGAACCCTCAACACGGCTCATCTCGGCCTTTTATTGCATGGCCAAAGTTGACACTTGTCACCCATGCGACTGCATGCTTTCCTGCAACGTGTGTGCCTCCCACCATTTGGAAATCACATGTCCTTCCAAAAAGGAATTAGGTTAAAACATATAATGCACTTCTCTTTTGGAATAATATTAAAATATTATTCCCAAGGCTTAAGCCCCCTAGGCTCAACACTTATCCCCTTTTCCCACCTTCAGCCCCTAATTCATTGCCCACTCTGTGGATGTTCAGTCCCCCTTCACTCATTCATCGTGGTCGATCTGCACATGGCGGTGTTTATATTTATTAATTGTTTTGCATGATTACATATACAACAGCAGGCCCCTGGCCTTCAACACTTAGGCCCTCTGGCCTAACAACACATAAGTCTCCCGCTTATAAGCACTTGGCTCACCAGCCTATAAAACATAATTACAATTTTTTTCAAAACACGGTTTACAACGGGGCTCGGCCTTAGGGACACTACAATCCCCCTCCCCTTATTTTTGCACTGTCCTCAGTGCAACTTTACACAACAACTGCAAACCTTTCAAAATTTTCAAAAAGATGCAGGTACTCTGCCCGCATAACCTCTGCATACTCCCATGTCGCGTCCTCGGGACCGTACCAGGTCCACTGGACCTTTACAAGCTCTATAACTCGATTTCGGAGCTGTTTTCTTTTCCTGTCCAATACGCGCACAGGATGCACTTGTAGGACACCTTTTGGTTCCACCTGAATCACAGTCCAATCGATAACATGATTAGCATCAGGTACATATTTTTTAAGCAGTGAAACATGAAACACATTATGTACAGTCATAGATGCAGGTAATGCAAGCATGTATGCAACTGGCCCAATCCTTTCCAGGATCTCAAATGGCCCACAAAATCCTGCTGCCAACTTGGCGCAACTTCCCAGTCTCAGGGAACTCCTGTTAGTTTTCACTTTCAGGAAAACATGGTCACCCACTTTAAATTCTCTATGGGTTCTATTACTATCAGCGTAACTTTTCTGCCTGTCCTGGGCAGCTTTTAGATTATGTTTGATTTTTATCATTTGATCCTCCATCTCTTTGAGTAGTTCAGGTCCTACTACTACTCTGTCAGCTGGATTATCCCAGCTCACTGGAGTGTTGCACTTTCTTCCATAAAGCACTTCGAACGGGATCATCTTCAATGACGCATGATACCCATTATTGTAGGTGAATTCTACCAAACGCGGGTAGTCTTCCCACCTTGATGGTTTATCCATCACATACATTCTCATCATGTCTTCTATTGCTCTGTTTACTCTCTCTGTCTGTCCATCAGACTCGGGATGATATGTTGTGATAAATTTCAGATTCGTTCTGAATCCTTTGAACAGTCCTTTCCAGAAATTCGAAGTGAATTTTGGGTCTCTATCAGACACAATTGTCTTAGTAATTCCAAGCAAGCGTGCAACTTATTTTAGGAAAATGTCAGCAACATCTGCTGCTCTGTGGGTGGTTTTCAGTGGAATAAAATGGACAACTTTAGTAAGCTTGTCCACCACCACCATGATTGAATCATGTTGCTTGCTTGTTCTGGGCAATCCTGTGATAAAATCCATTTTTACCACGTCCCATTTCCATTCAGGAATAGGTAAAGGTTGCAGCAACCCTGCTGGGTGCCTATGCTCCGACTTAACCTTCTGGAACTCCATACATTTGGCGATGTATTCAGTGATTTATTTCTTCAAACCCGGCCAAAAATAATGACTTTTGACTACTGCCACAGTCTTTTGATATCCAGGATGTCCAGCATAAGCCATGTTATGCATCTCCTTTAGAATTGCTAGCTTCAATTCTCGGTCATTAGGTACATACACTCTGTTTTTATACAGAAGTAAACCACTAGTTCCCAAAGTGTAACTTTCCTGGGTCTGTGGTCTCTCACGCTGTTGTAGCTTTGCTACAAGATTTTTGTACTACAAATCGGCATTGGCAGCTTCTAAAATTCTATCTTTCATCTCAGTCTGGTACATGCTAATGGTTGTAGCATGTAATTCGTGCACTTTTCTGCTGAGTGCATCAGCCACCTTATTTTCTTTTCCTTTGATATGCTTGATATCAAAGTCATATTCGCATAGAAACTCCAGCCATCTGATTTGCCTGGAGTTTAAGGTCGGCTGATCAAATAAATACTTCAGACCGTTATGGTCTGTTCTCAACTTGAATCTCTTGCCCATGAGGTAATGTCTCCATTTCTTCAAGGCGTGGACGATTGCTGCTAGCTCCAAATCGTGAGTGGCATAATTCTTCTCATGTTCCTTCAACTTTTGGGACTCATAACAAATTACAAATCCCTCTTGGCTGAGAACTCCTCCCAGCCCCTCCTTACACGCATCTGTGC
>JZKD02S1905184.1:399886-419371 GCA_000966675.3 Picea glauca | reverse complement strand
CGCCTTGTGATATAGTGAGGTCTGGTAGCGGAGAATGCAAACTCAATCTGGGCTTGGACGCTGATCCTCCTGGGTGCATTGTAGAAGAGGTTCCTTGGCCGGACGACCTGGAAGCAAAGTTTGATGCTGGACGTGAGACGAGAAAGGAAGGGTGGAAGGACGACATGGAGCGCAGAACGCCCGATGCTGAAGGTGGTGACCTGCATGGCTACTTCCGTGAGGAGCACCTGTCCTTGGTGTTTGAGCTCCGAGGCCACATGGCTGACCTGGAGCATCGTGCCTTCATTATGGGCCAGCAACTGGACATGTTTCTAGATGCCTTCCCACTCGCTCCATCTCGGCAGTCTTTCGCCTTCCCGGCAGGCTCCACGGGGAAGACTAAAGCAAGCGACAGGTCACCAATTACCTAGGTTTTTCATGTTTTTATGGCTATTTAGTTTTATGATTATGTTTTATGTCAACTTAGACTTTAGGCACCTGGCCTGGTTTCCTTCGGGCAGGACAGGTGCCATTAGTTTACAGTTGTTGTAGCTTTGTACCTATGTTGGTTTCCGGTTTCCGACAGCATTTTGGTTTACCAAGACTCTTGACTATGTACACTTTGATACCGTTTTTTGATAATATATTATAAGCAGGCTCCTCCCCTTTTTTATTTAAAAAAAAAAGAAGAAAATAACGATCATGGAAAAAAGGTAACAATCATGGGGAAAAAAATGAATCTAACATTATTAATAAAAATGAAAATAAGAAAAAAAAAAATAACAATCATGAAAAAAAGTAAAATGAAGGTAACAATCATGGAAAAAGAAAGAAATGAATCTAACATTAATAAGAAAAATGAAAAAAAGAAAAAAAAATGTTTTATCTCATTAACACTGTATAATGGAGTGCCCCACGGGTTTTTTTCAACATGTCACCGAATTCCGACAAACGGATTCAGACAAAAAAAGACCAAAACATAGACAATTAGACAAAGCTGTGAGTCGTGAGCATTTAAACAGCAGAAAATCGTATCCACATTTATGTGACTGTGAGCATTTTAACTACAGAAAATTTTGATTCCATCCAAATTTATGTCGGTCGGATTTAGACTTCCACAGAAAAGGGCTAAAACATATTCAGTTCGGATTTAGACTTCGATTTATAAGTCCACATATATGGGCTAAAACATAGAACACTTAGAACAACTTTTAACCACAGTTAGAACAATTTTTGTAAAAACAATTCAGTAAAAACCGCAAAAAAGTAGATTAAATAAAAAGCCAAAAAACTTTTGTAAAAACAATTCAGTAAAAACGACAAAAAAACAAAAAATAGATTAAATAAAAATGACACAGTTAGAACATTTTTTGTAAAAACAATTCAGTAAAAACGACAAAAAATAGATTAAATAAAAAGCCAAAAAATGGCAAAAAAACAAAAAATAGATTAAATAAAAATGACACAGATAGAACAATTTTTGTAAAAACAATTTAGTAAAAACGGCAAAAAAGTAGATTAAATAAAAAGCCAAAAAACTTTTGTAAAAACAATTTAGTAAATAGGGAAAAAAAAACTAAAAATAGATTAAATAAAAATGACAAAAAAGGGAAAAAAAAAGAAGAAGCCAAAAAGTAGATTAAATTAAAATAACAAAAAAACCAAAAGAATTCAGTAAAAACCGCAAAAAAGCCAAAAAGTAGATTAAATAAAAATGAAAAAAAAAAGCCAAAACGTAGAACAATGAAAACAATTTTTGGTTAGAATTCAATAATTCGGTAAAAATTGATAAAAACATATGCCCATGCCCGTAAAAACTCCAGTAAAAATTGATAAAATAAAAACTCAAAAAAACATAAATAAATGGATTAAGCGATACACTACGCGACAAATAAATGGATTAAAAAAATATGCCCATGCCAGTAAAAACTCCAAAAAGACGTAAATAAATGGATTAAGCTATACACTACGTGACAAATAAATGGATTAAAAAAATATGCCCATGCCAGTAAAAGCTCCAAAAAGACGTAAATAAATGGATTAAGTGATACACTACACGATAAATAAATGGATTAAAAAAATATGCCCATGCCAGTAAAAACTCCAAAAAGACATAAATAAATGGATTAAGCGATACACTACGCTATAAATAAATGGATTAAGGTACCAAAACTTAATCATAATAGAGAGTCAACCACTCAAACATAACCAATCAAATCCCCTAGTGAAATTAGGGGAATTGAAGTGATAATATCACCTACCATTTCTCGCTGATTATATAACCTACATTTTGCACATCCTACAATTTCTAGGGCAAAATTCTCTGGAAAAATTAAATATACAAACTGAACCACAAATCTGCATATCCAACAATTACAATTTCCACAAACATTTACAATTTCCACAAATCTGCATATCCAACAATTAGAATTTCCACAAATCTGCACATCCAACAATTACAACAATTTCTCGAAAATTAAGGCAATTTCTTGGAAATTAAGGGGACAATATTCGTAAATTAAGGCAATTTCTTGGAAATTAAGGGGATAATATCCGTAGATTTCTAGGTGAAAATTATATTTTTATACAGACTTAACCTGCATACAAACCTGCACATCCCTAAGGGAAAAATTAAATGATTATACAGACTTAACCTACAGAAAAGCCTGCACATTCATAAGGGAAAAATTAAATGATTATACAGACTGAACCACAAATCTACACATCCAACACTTTCCCAGAAAAATTAAACCAATGATGTCCCTATATGCTAGATTTCTGGCAAAATTATCCCGGCAAAATTAAATCGATAATGTCCCTATATGCTAGATTTCTGGCAAAATTAAATGGATGGATTTCTCTATGCTAGATTTCGGGCAAGCCAAAATGAATCAGGATGGACATTTAGACTACCGTAAAAGGAAGAAGACTCTATCCAAAAAGGTTGACAAATAAATGGACCCGTGAATAGAGATAAAAAATGAAATAAATCGGTTGACAAATAAATGGACCCGTGAAAAGACAAAAAAAAAATGAAATAAATCTTTCATTCATAGCAGCTATTAAAACACAAACAAATTAAAAAAAATACTGTCCAAAAATGTTGACAAACTTCAAATCCACGGTTAAAGATGAATTTGTATTATGGGGTTTACGGTGAAAAGACAAATAAAAAAAGGAAATAAATTAATGTTGACAAACTTCAAATCCACGGTTAAAGATGAATTTGTATTATGGGGTTTACGGTGAAAAGACAAATAAAAAAAGGAAATAAATCTCTCATTCATAGCAGCTATTAAAACAAAAACAAATTAAATATGGAAATAAGTCTTTCATTCATAGCAGCCATAAAAAAACTTTTGACACAGACTGGAAAAACAATTGAGTTTGTCAACTTTAAATCCACCTTTAAAGATGGATCTGTATTCTGGGGCTTACCAGGAAGGCACATACAGCCACTCTAGCCAGTTTATGCTTGCATCATCGGAAAAATTTATTTCCCGCTGATAAGTCCGGTAAATCTTATAATCTACATGCCAAATATTCTTTCAGGTTTGCACCAAAGAGTGCAGATCAGAATAATTGGTCTTAACTAGCAAGATAAAGAAGTACAATTGATGATTGAAATTAATTTCTTTTCTAAAACAAGTTAAAAAATTGGTAGCAGTGTAACCCAGCCACTTAGGCTGAGGAACCCTAAGCATCAATATCGCAGCAAAACATGGAGAGGAAAATGGATGAAAATAACCTCTGGTGAACCCCGCGGATCACTATCGCATATTTATTTCTCAAAACCCTTCTGTTCTCTGAGAACCTGGGAGGGAGCTCTTAATATTGTGCTACTTAAAAGCATGGGAAATCACAAATGAATGAATGTAAAAGACTTTGTAAGATCCTATGCAATATAGCCAGCTCCTAGCTTGTGCGACAATTTTAGTGGAAATATTAAAGTAACCCAACCCTGAAACGATTTTATAAGCGGCACGTCATAGGAACCCTAGAGCCTCGAATTTGAACAACCAGAGACGAAAAACCTATGTAGCAAATCTAATTTACTCATTACATAGTCAGGCATTAGAGACCTCGCAACTATAAAGCAGTATAAATTCATGGGGGAAACTAAACGTCAAAATGCAAAACAAAGATACAGGGAGATTCAAAACCTGGACTCATAGAATCAGATGTCATTAGATCACTGATCGAGCAACCCATCGCTCATGAAGTTCAAAGGGATTGAGTTGTTTATGTAGGGCAGAGATATGGAACCCCGCCTTTTGTTTATGGATTTCAAAATCTTTTATATTTTCGTTTCTTTGGGAGGACGACATTTTTCACTCTCCACAGTTTAGGTGGCACACTAGATTTAATCCATACATGCAGATATATATTTTGCCAAACATACAGTTAAAATGTTCATAAATATCTCTCGTGAATTGCTTAATGTAACTATGCAAGGATTAATGGTCTTGCGCTTGTCAACCCCTTTTAATGTATGGTCTTAAAAAGCCCTATTTGATTTAGCAATGAACATGGAAGGGGGCAAATCAATTAAGTTCATCATTGATGTAATCATGAGTACATTCATCTCCAATATCAGCGGGTAGGAATATTTGAAAATATTCTATTTCCTAGTGTTTCTTGGACTCTGCTAGTAAGCAAATAACTAATCTCTCCTATCTCACTCAAGTGAAATGGTCAAGAAAGCACCAAGTTAGTGCTTTGGCATGACATTGATACAGATATGGGATAAAAAGAGAAACATTTCCTTCTCCTATAACTAGAGTTCAAAAAGTTTATTAAGAATTTGTCTAAGTATGCATATGTAGATTTGATCAATGTTTCAAGATGTACATTAATATGGAGGCATGAGGCATCAAGACTAGATGCAGATTGTAATCATTTACAATCAACACAAATCAAACTAGGAAACAACATCATGTCATAGACATGTTAATATTTTTCATCACAAATGTGTTGTGTTGTAACCTAATTATACAGGGATAAAATTCAATCACATTGGTATGTGTTGCACAACTTGTGCTAATTCTTTTTAAAAATATAAAACAAAACAATGTAACATGTTAATATAGTTGGATAACTCAACATTTTGTGTGTGGAAGACCAATAATGAGGACAAATCATCTTCCTTCTTCATCTCTTCCTCCTTCGGATTTTTTGTAATATATGCAGTATAGGGAATATGAATAGACTCCAAGACAAAACATTTTATGTTCTCGTAACTATATTATAATTACCATGTGAGAAAATTGTGAATATTTGGTTACTTGGATGTTTAGTGCAAATTCGTGTTGTCCGCACATTGTTGTACATTCTAATAACTTAATGGGAATTTGGAGTTCATTCTTAGCTCAATATAGATGTGTCAATGTCTATGTGAATGAATATCTTAATTTTTGTCCAAGTTCACTGATTAATTCAGACAAGCTATTGAAGAAGCATGATCCAACCATTGACGTGCATCATAAACCCTACTCATTCGTTAGCTCAACAAGAATAGAGATTTGTGTGTCTAATGCAAATGCAAGGTGGATTTTTCCATCTTACTCGATTACATCGATGAAGTAGAGATTGACATAGTTCCACTAAATGTGTGTGGAGTTATTTTTACTTATCCATACATGTGGATCAAAATGCAAAATGCCTCAAGGGTTAGCTCGAGTGGTTTGACTTGCCATGCAAAAGTCATATTGGCCAAGTAGGTCATGAGGTCAAATCCACCTGGGTCCCTTGGGGTTAGGAATAAATGTTGTACATCGACAACATTTACCTTGAGCACCATTCATGAAATGTGAGGCGACACTTGAAGGGATTCCCTAAGGAAGTTTTCCATACAAAAAAAGGTATCGAGATGCACTCTATCTTGAACTATAAAATAACCAATATTGACTAAAAAAAAATGCCCAAGCATGTGCGGTGATGATGTAATAGAACCCAACACCTTAAAGCTAGTTTTTGTCATTGAAGCTTAGATATTGATTAAAGCCTCGTAATACTTTTCCTTATTCTTTTGTGACCCCAAAATAAGAGAAATCGGCACCCTCTAATTGCCACCAAGAAAATGAGAACTCATGAGACATAGTTTTAGAGTGATAGGAGAAGTCAAATTAACAGATGCAGTTGGAAGAGATATTATAATGTTATCTTGATTTGTTCAAAGAACCTCATCATATGTATCCAAGACATGTGATTGAAAATGGTATCAAATTGCAATGGAGTTGTTATGCCAAATGAGGTTTCATGCAGGGAACCCATAAAGTAAACCCATGAATTGATCCAGATTTTATGAGCATAATGAAAATGAATACAGATTATTATTATTATTATTAACCTAGAGACACAAGAATAACAGAGATGCAATAATAGAGATACAGTAAAATTGGTTTCTATTCAATAAGAAAATATGTTGAAACTATAAAATGCAGCAGAAAACAAGCTTGCTAGAATGGTGGTGGCTTATCTCTAAGAAGAGACGTGACAGTTGCGCTCATACTCAAGAAGATGGTTACAATGAGGCTCTCCAAGCCTTTTTACAATAAACAGGAATGAAAAAACCCTAGACATCCAAAAAACTAACCCTAGGAGATGAATCGCCAAAATTTGCATGGGCCTCGTTGGGGTAAGCTAGTACATCAACTTCCCGGGGTCGTAACTTTTGTATACGATCTTCGTTTTAGATGCACGATATCCCATTAGAAAGGCCTATCTAAGGACTACACATGTTGTCATTAGAATCTAACTTTGTCAAAATTCTAACTGTGGCAAGCCCTAAAAATGTTGTTTAGGGCCTCAAAACAGCCCCAGAAGTCAAGGACCCAAAAATTAGGAAAAAAATTGCCAAAGTGGAAAAGTGCCAAAATGAGCCAATTGGAATAGGTGGGAGGCCACCGACATCCATATGGATCATGAATTTTGTGAGAATTCATCAATGAAAGTGATAAAATAGTTATATCCCTCCAATGGAGATCTCATCCATGAGTCCACGAATATCATAGTACATTGACTCACATTGAATCAAGCACCTCTTGAGATTTGTTTTTACTCAATGAAAATTGAATTCTCTTCTACTTTCTGAGCACATATGCCTCACAAAACACAAAAACATCCTTTAGATCATCAATTTCACAGACAATATTTTTAGTGCATAGCTCTCGTAGGTTCTTTTTCACCAATATGTCTCTTCCAATAATGGCATAACATGATGTTTTATGTCTTCAATATTGTCATTAATTTGTGAATTTTTTTTACACTACATTGCTACTACCCATGACTTGAGTAGTTACATCCAACTTGTACAAAGTTCCAAGCCAAACACCCTTGGCTAAAGCCATATCCCCTTGAACCAATCTACAACCTCCTTTAAAAAAGGTTTTATCAACACCTACACCAACCATTTGGCTCACTTAAAGTACCTCACATTGGTTAGCTAGTTCATAGATCCATCTTGTATTAAACTTTCACATGCCATTCCCAATAATTTAATGACTGAAATTATCTCCAAGAAAGATTTTGGCTCCATGTGATTCTTCATAATCCACAAACCACTCCTTATGAGGAGTTATATGAAATAAATCTCTTGAATAAATTAATTGTGCCTCCTTATAGACATCGGTTAACAAACACGTTGAAGAGAGATACATGTTTCCCTCACAACTAGAAATCCTAGTAGTTGGATCCTCCTTATTTTCTTCTTTCTGCTTCAAAGGATCAAGCTTACATTTTCTCTTCTTGTGCCCTCTTTGATGGCACCTCTAACAAATCAACTTTTTTCACTTCTTACCTTTACTAGTATATCTTCCTCTAGATCTAGATTTCCTCCCATGATATTTCTCATCATTTCACTCCCTAAAGTGACCCCTAGCCACCAAAGCTTTTAAATCAATGTTTGTTTAGAGGCTCTTCTCCTTATCTCTTCCTATAGCAACTGACCCACAATCTCATTGAACTTGAGATTTTCTACCTTTCTATCTATATTGATGACAACTATTAGATTCTCCCAAGAATATGGAAGACTACAGAGAAAGATATGCATCATTCACTATCCTTTACTTCATCACAGATGAACCTCAGCCGACTAAGTAAGGAATTGAAGTAATTAAGGTGATTTATAACCCTATCACCATCTTTCATCTTTAGAGCATACAACTTCTTCCATAGGAATATCAAATTCATGAGGGATCTAATCTCATAAGGTGATCCAAGCTTATACCAATTGTTCTTTTTTGTTGTTTCCCTTGACACATTCACTAACACATAATCAAAACACAATCAAATAGATTAAGGCAATCAAGGCAATGGCCTTATCATTCATCTTGTCACAATCCTCCCACTTCACAATATTGGGCTCTGTGTCCTTCATGACAACTTCCTTTTGCTCTCTTTCAATAAGTAAATATCCCATCTCAAACTTCCACAATTTGAAGTTGTGACCATTGAATTTCTCAATCTCCAAAGTCCATAAGTTATTTTTCCTACCATAGATATCTTCCCAACCTTTCATTGAAGTAGAAACCTCTAAAAGAAAAATCACTACTAGACCAACACAATGTTGTATAGTTTGGTATCCTTTACTTGGACAATCATATTTGTCTATCTCTCCAATTAAGACTTCAAAAACAAGGCCTCAAAAACCCAAGATTCCACAAACCAAGTTTCCTCAAGTTGGTGACAAAAGCATCCCCTTGAAGCCAACGACTTCTCTGATACCAATTGTTAAAATTGGAGAGAAACTTACAACAAATGGTGAAGAATCTTTAACAGCCATAGACACATCTTTCTGTTTGATTGTCTGATGAGCCTAGCCATAGACACATGAAAATAAATAATTTTATAATAAACACTTAAAAAAAATCAAAATACGAGCAAGCTTAATTCGATGATTTGGAGGTAAGTTCGTTATTGCATGATTGAAACAATATAACATATTACAAAATGGAACAATGCTACCTAAGTAACGTACAATGTGCCTTTGCATTAATGCTACCTACATATTTGTCGATAATTAGAATATGATTGCTTATCTAGACAAAATTATTGCAGTGACAATAAATCTTTAGGTTGACTAACCTACTTCCCACTAAAATGATTGCTCCAAAGTATTATAGAGGAGTTAAACACCCAACCCTGAGATGACGGTGCTGACAGGTTTCACTAGAAAACATGTAAGTAGTTGTAACCACCATGACAATCAATACAAAGTACCTTTGATTATATACCACCTCGTGCTAGTTTTTGAGCATGGAAAACATAATCTAAGATGAAATTTATGTTCTTGGAGGTGGATTGTGCACGATGAACAATAATTGTATAGACAATAAATTAATAAAATATCAATAATTAATAGGATGGTTATATGTTGAGTGCGGATGGTCTGGCCAACCATGTAAAGGTCAATATTATTTATAGTATGATTAAGGAATGGGAGGGCATGTGATAATCATATTATATTTCATTTGGAGAGACCATACATCATATATGATTTAAAATACGAGATCACCCCACGTGTTTTGAAATGAATGAAATTTGCAACAATGCACATCACAATTTCACACCACCACTTCATCAATCGCCAAAGCCTTTTCTAGGCTCTTATAAATATGAGGCCCGATCATGGAGGCATGTGATACCAATATATCAGCTCTATTATCAAAATATGTCCGATTTATTTGAAGTTATTGGTGGACATTTTGAATAGTAAATATTGCAATACAACTTGTATCATAATAAAAGATATTCGAATGGTAAGAAAATATATTCAGAATAATAATCAAAGAAGTTTCCTCCACCGCATAAGAAGAAGGTATCCATGGGTAATTAGTTGACATATCAAGCCCAGAAGTTTTGGGCATGGTGTCCAAGAGAGAGTTTATTATCTAATAACATATCTTATCATAAAGTGTCCAAGTGTGTGCTCTTCTTGCATATTGGCATGTGTCTTTGCATGTAATTTAATGGCTAGTGGCATGCCATAGGGAGGCCATGACCCATGTCCTAGGCCATGGCCATCATAACTGGATTATAGTTGGATCTCAACATGTTGCATCTTAGCCATTACAATTTCTTCTTCTTCTTTTGTTTATGGACATGGATTTTTTGCTTTTGGTTTCTCCTTCAACGCAAATTCTACTTCTTGTTATTATGAGTGGCTTATTGATTCTGGAGCATCTTCTCATATGGATAAGGATAAATCCATTTTTTTTCTCTTAATGACTGTAACACCAAACAAATATTTGTTGGTGATGATAGATCTCTTAATGTTGTAGGGTCTAGAATAGTTCAGGTAGATAACAATCATTTCAACAATGTATTATGTGTTCCAAGTCTTTGTTAGGGACCTAACCTCCCTAACCCCTCACATAGGAAGAATAATATATTTTCCATGTAATAAAGGCTGACATTAGTAACTAAGACCCAGTTAATAATGTGAACAAGTCTAATGTAAGAAGACTTAATAGAAGCTTCCGTTTCTAAAAAGATCTTCATCTAAAATGTTCTTTAGAAGATAGAATTAGTACAAATAGGAGTAGAAGGCATGAGAAAGTCTTTTCTTGAGAATTATGTAATAGAGATCTACTTTGCTAGAGGTTTCCCCCTCAAAGATGCAAGTGAACTTTGCTTTCTATCAATAAAGGTATCATTTTTGGTATTGTGATTCTCTATATTTTGTATTTCCGCTGGTATTTGCTGCAATATTTTTGTTTTTGTTTATTATAATACATCTGATACCTTACAGTCTTTCTTGCAACCTTCTATCAATGTATCATATCACTCATAGGTGAAGGTTAAATTGTAGATCTTTCACCTCACCAAGTTGTAATCAAGGATTTAAAAGATCTTGAGCATGTCCTTGCAACTAGAATTGTTGATATATTATTAGGTTGTGCAAATTTGACAAATTTGGGTTATCATCTTTTCCATCGGCTTTTGTTTCTCATAGTGATGACTTGAGAAAACTTTGGCATGAGCGGTTTGTTCATCTAAACTATCACTCATTGGAACAATGATATAATCAACACATGGTGATTGGTCTGCCTCTCATTTCTTCCAGAGACGATGTTTCTGTTGATTGTGTTTTCGAAAAACATCGGTGGGACAATTTTGACAAATGTGCCTTTTGGCAAGCCTTGGCCCCTTTGCAGCTTGTTCACAATGACTAGTGTGGTCCCAGCTCCCAAGTGAAACATCTGAGGTCCAGGGTGTGCCAAAGGGTGTCAAGAAGCATGCAAATTCATCTCAAAGTCCAACACTCATAATCAAGGCTCCAACATCCTCCATGAAGTGTTGGGGGGAACATCACCAATGTCCGCCAAAGGACCATCTGAAGGGGTGCATCATCATAAAGCAAGGGCTCAAAGAATCAAGTGAGATCAACCATCATGGATACAAGAGTCATTGGAATAATAAAAAGCAAGTCGCAATTTAATGCAAAAGTCACATAAGTAATTCACATTAGGTGTCTTCTTCAAACTTCACATTAGCTAAAGAATTTATGCAATTTTCCAAGTTTAGGAATGGGAGAACCATCTTAGAACCCTATTAGGTGTGCTAGTACCCAAGTAGAGAAGTATTTTCTTAGAAAACAATCAAAGTGTAAGTATGAGTGAATGGAATGGCATGGGGTCTACTTCATGGTCATGGTGTCATTGACATGAAAGTCCACGTGTAATGTTCATCTCCACGAGTTCCTTTATAGAGGGAGTGCTTGGTGCATTGAGGTAACCTTTTCTCGACACTATCTCTTTCCACGAACCTATCTTTCCTTTTGATATTCATTATTTTTCTTTGCAAGCCCCTTTCAATTTTATGCATTCACTACAATGGGATAATTCAATTAAGTCCTTTTCTTTTGATATTCATTTAGTTCATTAGGACTTGGGGTGATGGCCTCATAGCGAGGGGGTAGATATCAAGATAACTTGGCTTTTGATTTCTCATTTGTATCCCTTTATTATTCTTTTTCATTTTGAATTTATAGCATGCTCTTTCCATTCTTTTTTACTAGTTGCATCAACCCTAGGCATTCAAGCTCCTTCTTCTCATAGGAGAATGAAGTGAATTTTTTTTGGGATACATGTAACAACCATTCCCAAAAGATAGGAAAATGAGAGGAATATAGATGGAAAATGTTAAGTATGAGAAGGTACGGGTACATTACCCCTATCCAGGCCTCCCAATAGTACCCCTTTTCCCCAAGAGTGACAACACTTGAGTAGGACACATATGATGGCCACCAAGGTGAAACACGAAAAAAAACATAACTTCCAGGCATCATGATTCAATATCTGACTTCAACCTGTGATCCTTACCTAAATGCCCAATACATTAAATGTAAACACTTCGTATGAAACAATGGCTAATGTGTGTTACACCACCATCATCATGTGATAATGTTGATCAAGTGAATGAGATGAGAAACGATGAGGGAGAGGTATATGAGGGGTTGTTTTTTGTGGAGAATGTTGTTCATCATCTCTGGGACCACTGTCTATAATGTAGATCATGAAAAATGATCTCCTCTAACTACCCCTAGGTGAGAGGGGTAAAAATAAATATCAATGATCCTATTGTAGATGTGAGAGTGGAGTTGTAAGGGAACATGTGCAGTAGTATGAAGGGAAAGAACATAGATTAAGTGCCTGCCAATTTGGCATTTGGTTATGCAAGTGACTTCTTCATGGTTTCTTTCATGTTTTCTAAGTATACTATCATAGAAGATATTATTGGTTGTATAAGTTGAAAACCAAGACTTGAAAGAGTTGCATAAGTTTTATTAACATTCTGTGTGTATTTGTCTTCCATTGTTAGCATTGGCCTAGAGGAATTTTCCATCCCTGAAGATAAATATCAGAGAAATTCATTTTGCATGTGAAGAGAGGCCTAATGACCTTTCTAGAGGTAGATCAATCTATACAAACTTGAGAACGAAGCTCATAAACATAATCACGCATAGGATCTATGTTGGTGAAACAAGTGGGATATAAGTCCCTCATTTACGGATCATATGGTGTCAGAGTGATTACATCCTTGACTGTGACATCTATCAGAAATTTGAATAGAGAAATACAAACCTCAACATGGGTAAAACAAGCAAAGGAAAGTTGGAAGACTTAAGGGCCAACATTGTTCATCTTCGAGAATAGAACAAGCACTTGAAGGAGTAGGTCGAGATGTTCAACAAGAGGATGGAATATGTGAAGAAGCATTGACCTCTATCAAACTGATACCATTGCTAAAGAATAAGTTTGAAGAATGCCAAGATACCCTCACAACGGTCATGATGAATTGGGACAAGCACATAGAAAAAATTGTACACCTTGGTGAGAAGGTCATCCAGATGGACAATTGGCAAGAAGATAGGCTTACTCGAATGATGGCATAGCTGCAACAAGAGTTAGCAAAGAAGGAGGAGGCCTTAGAAAATATCCAAGAAATTGTCCAAGAACACCAAAAAGAAAGGCCATTTTCTGTTGCTATTGTTGAAGCCAACACCATGATGAGACCACCTTGGTAAGTTCACCTTCTGTAGATACTCCTCAAGATCATCTAGGTGAATTTTAAAAGCATACTAGAGACATTTGTTCCAATCTCCTACGGTATATAGGTTATGATGGACAAGGGCTAGGCAAGAGAATACAATGCATCTTGATCCCCATTATAGCTACACCACGAGTCAAGCATGAAAGCCTAGGCTTCAATGGTAGTCATGCAAATCCCATGAGCATGAAGAATTTTTTTGTGAAGGTTAAAGATATGTCAGAGTTGACCTACTCATCAGGCGAAATAACAGTGGTAAGTGAAGGTTGTAGCCCACTACCACCTCAACCTTATTGTGGAAGATTGAAGGAGGGAAGTGATGAGAAGAGCTCATAGAATCAACCTACACCTGCACTTAGAGAAAGTAGCAAGAAGATCAGTTAGGGAAAGAAGAAGAAGAAGACTAGGAGGTCCGCCTCAAACAAGACATTCCTTGTTTTTCACTACTGCAAGAAGAGAGGTCATAATGTTGTTAGTTTTTGGTATGTAGAGCCATGCTCATATTGTGGAAAGA
Organism: Picea glauca; assembly: GCA_000966675.3. Classification (NCBI taxonomy): domain Eukaryota; kingdom Viridiplantae; phylum Streptophyta; class Pinopsida; order Pinales; family Pinaceae; genus Picea; species Picea glauca. The sequence continues at coordinate 405,327 of JZKD02S1905184.1, read as the reverse complement.
AACGCCATCATGAGGCAGCTTGCTATGAGAAGCAAGCCATATTCCATAAGATTGATTGTTTTGAGAATAAGAAGGGTGAGAAGACTTCTCTTATACAACTAAAAACTTAGAGGCACAAGAAGAAAAGGACTATCTCAAGTAGTCCATACCACAATGTTAATAATTGTTGCCACCACTATAACTTGAGTGGTCATTGGGAAGAAAAACGTTAGCAACTCCATCTAGAGCTTCACCCCAGAAACTACACAGCTAAGAGAAGAATGTGGAGTGTGAATATTGAAGAAGATGAATAGTTTCCTACATCTCCAATCCATGGGGAAAAAGTTGTCCAAGGAGATATAGCAACACTAGATGGAAGTGGCACAAACAAGATGGGACAACAGGTTGATGCCAAGGGAAACCAAAAGCCAATTCTTTTTTTCGATATTACATCCGAAGAACCCCTACTCGGAGATGTGTCAAAGAATGGAGCACAGAGGTCAATGACCTTGTGGATGTTTGGAGAACTTCTAATGTGCTTGTAAGCATGTGCAAGCACCAGAGAGTTGTTTCCATGTTGGAAAGCAACTGATCCTAGCAAAGGAATGCAATCACACTTCCATTGAGAAGTTTCTACATGATGGTAGTGTAATGGGGTCACATTAAACATGAAGACCAACATTTGACTTGGTTTCATGACTACCAAGATGGACCATCTCCAAAACAGAAAGAGATGGGAATGAGTGTTGAGTCCATAATACAGATCTAAAGATTACTGAAAGATGAGAGTCAGTGAACAAACTTCTATGTTGTGGGAACAAGCTAGCTAGCATCTTGAGCTAGAGCCATAACTAGGACTAGATCCAATATCCAAAGCCACAAGCTAGAGCCTAAGTCATATTTGTTTCCAAGAGCTACAGTCATAGCCATGTTCTAGAGAAGCAGACATAAGACACATTGATATAGATTTGTTTCTTTGATATTCTAGAGACCAAAATTCCTCTCAATGGGGAGGTGTGTTCTGAACCAATGAATGGGTGAGACTCAATACCTACAAGACAATTCAATAATTTATGAAGGTTATATAAACTATGTAAAATATAAGTAAATATAAAGTTGAGTAAGACAAAAAGAATGTGAGAGGAAAAAAACATTAAATGAAAGGAAAAAAATAAAATAGGAGAAAATGATGAGGAGGTGAAAATCAAGGGTCATGGTTGTTGGAATTCCTCTTACCCCCCTCAACTCTCCCTATTTCCTCTTTCACCTTCATTCTCAATGGGTCTTTTGGCCAAGGAGAGGATCATGGACAGAGAGCTAAGAAAACATTGTAACCATATATTGTTGAAATAGAATAAGCCCCATTCAAAATTGCTTTTCCCATTTGGGTTTCCAGAGTAAACATTATTTTTAATGTGTCTTGAATGGTTTGAATATTTATTTGTGCTTGTGGAAAAAAAATTGTGAGTGAATTCATTGTGTTGAGTTGTAAGTTTGTTGTTTGATTCATTTTTGAGATAAGGCATGGATTTATTTCCTACATCTCCAGTCCATAGGGAAAAATTGTCCAAGGATAGATAGCAACACTAAAGGGCAGTGACACAAACAAGATGGACAACAGGTTGATGCTAAAGGAAACCACAAGTCGGTTCTTGTTTTTGATATTGCATTTGAAGAACCCCTTCTTGGAGATGTGCTAGAGAGTGGTGCACAAAGGTCAATGACCTTGTGAATGTTTGGAGAAATTCAAAAGTGCTTGTAAGCATGTGCAAGAACTAGAGAGTTGTTTCCATGTCGGAAAGAAACTGATCCTAGAAAAGGAATGCAATCACACTTCCCTTGAGGATATTTTACATGATGATAGTTTTTTGGGGTCACATTAAACAAGAAGGCCAACATTCGACTTGGTTTCATGACTACCAATATGGACCATCTCCAAAACAAAGAGAGATGGGAATGAGTGTTGAGTCTAGAGTACAAATCTAAAGATTACTCAAATATGAGAGTCAGTGAGCACACTTCTATGTTATTGGAACAAGCGATCTAGAACCTTGAGATAGAGTCATATCTAGGACTAGAGCCAATAACCATAGCCATGAGATAGATCCAGAGTCAGAGTTGTTTCCAGGAGCTAGAGTCATAGCCACGTTCTAGAGAAGCTGACATAAGACACATTGATCTAGATTCATTTCTTTGAGCTTTTGGAGACCAAAAATCCTCTCAATGGAGAGGTGTAATTTGAAATGGATCCAAACTATTGAATGGGTAAGACTTAGTTCCTACGAGACAATTCGACAATTTAAGAAGGTTATATAAACTCTGTAAAAGACAAGTAAATGTAAATTTGAGTAAAAAAAAATGAATGTGAGAGGGAAAAACATTAAATGAAAGGAAAATAAAATAAAATAAGAGAAAAGGATGAGGAAGTAAAAATGAAGGGTCATGGTTTTCAACATTCCCCCTACCCCCCTCAACTCTCCTTATTTCCTCCTTCACCTTCATTCTCAATGGGTCTTTTGGCCAATGAGAGGAGCATGGACAGAGAGCCAAGAAAGCATTGTAACTAGATATTATTGAAATAGACTAAGCCCCATTCAAAGTTGGTTGTCCCATTTGGGTTTCCAAAGTAAACAATATGTCTAATGTTTCTTGAATGGTTTGAATATTTCTCTGTGCTTGTGGAAAACAATTTGTGAGTGAATTCACTGTGTTGAGATACAAGTTTGTTATTTGATTCATTTATGAGATAAGGCATGGATTTCCATGTGTTTTAATGATGTCTGTAATTGAATTATTGATGGAAATAAAGAACTATCTAATGTCTTTCTATTAGCAATTCTCAAAAATCTTCTTCCCATTCATTTTCTATGGAATTTAACAACTTTGTGATGCCCACCATTGGATTTCCATTGAGATGTGAGATCTCTGGTTGACATTAAGTGGTTGTTGCAATTTAATAACTTGGTTTCTATATTTAATTTATGAGAACATAGGGATATGGACATGAGACTAGTGGCATTCATCGACAATTTGCACTCAATGGTTGAAATTGAAAGAGTAGTTGACTTAGAAAGATAAAATGACCAAAACTCGAATTGAATCCTCCTAGAGCGTTTAATCTTACCCACATTGTTCTACATGATATATTTTTTATTACAACCTCTCCATTTGAGCCATTACTCATTGTTGGGTGAAATCATATTCCTCTAATCCTTTTTCATTTCCTGGGTCGTGTTCCAATTGCTGGGATGTTTTCACACTTCCATGGGTCGAGTTTTAATTGCTTGGGATGTTTTCCACTTGTTTGTGTCGAGTTTCAATTGCTACGACATTTTCCCACTTTTATGGATTGAGTTCTAATTGTCTCCACTTTCCCGAATGAATCCATATCCCCTTGGGAATTTATTTCATTATAGGACTCAATCCATTTCTCATTGGGTCATTTTTCCTCACCCAAAGGCCATAAGATGTATGTCCATGTCATACATGCATTGTATGGGATCTCTTTCTCTCCCTGGATGAATCAATTGTATTCCTAGTCCATTTTAGTTACCGATTGGTTCATTACATTGGTTGGTTTTACAACCCTCCCTTTCTCACTTGAAAGCGATGCTTCAACCATCCAATTAGAAGTAGTTGCAAATGAATTAAGGGAACTAATCAACAATTTATTGGGAGCAAAATATGAGCCTTATCTAACTAAGCATTTACTTTATAGATGTTGATATATATGGAAAAAAGTTTTGAACATTATGAGGCATGTTGGTTCATTGTGATCATTGACAGACACTATTATTTATTGACTAGATGCAAAAAGAGATTTGTTCTTTGAATTGAATGTGTCTCACTTCTGTGGTATGAAAACCTTTATTATTGTGTACATATTATTGTTCCTATTTTAGACGTGAGAGTGGGATTGTAAGGGAACATGTGTAGTATGAAAACCTTTATTATTGTGTACATATTATTGTTCCTATTTTAGACGTGAGAGTGGGATTGTAAGGGAACATGTGTAATAGTATGAAGGGAAAGAACACAAAGCTCCACCAACTAATATATAAATTGACCATTTATTAAGCACCTTGGCCAATTGGTTATGCTAGTGACTTCTTCATGGTTTCTTTCATGTTTGCCAAGTATACTATCATAAGACATTATTGGTTGTAGAAATTGAAAACCAAGACTTGGAGGAGATATAGAAGTTTTATTAACATTCTAAGTGTATTTGTCTTTCATTGTTCGCATTGGCCTAGGGACATTTTCCGACGCTTGAAGATAATTGACAGAGTAATTCATTTTTCATGTGAGATGCCTAGTGACCTTTCTAGAGGTAGAGCAATCTGTACAAGCCTAAGAATAGAGCTCATAAATATAATCACGTAGAGGATCTGTGTTGATGAAGTAAGTGGGATATAATTCCCTTGTTTACAGATCATTAACTGAGTTTGAAGGGTTTCGTATGTAGCATTAATTCATCGTGGAAGGAATTTAGTATGGTGTAATTGTCAAATGGACATAACATGCACTATATTTCTCTCAAAGGGATTTTATTTAGATGAAATGCTAAGAGAAATGTCTTTCACACATCTATGAACAACATAGCTAGTTCAACAAACCATTTCACATAATTATGATTCTTGGACAAGCGAGTGCACAAAACACATGTTACAAAAGTAAGTTGGTTTGAGGTTAAAATAGTAAAATATCACGAACTAATGTTATAATTTATTTCCACAAAACAAAAATCAATACTAAAGTTATCTAACACAGATAATTTACATGTCCAATGTCATGATAAGGAATAAAAGAACTGTTCCCTAAAATCTAGAATAAATTCTTAGTTGATAATTGAAAAATAGAAAATATCTAGTAGTAGGACGAGGAATTATTTTAAAGCAACTGTAATGTTCCTGACTTGGATAGTCTAGGAAACACTGCTAATGTGTGTGTAGGATCAAAGGTTTACAGCATATAAATGATCATACAAATAATAAACGCGACAAAGGACTGCAAAGTTTGTATTATGATATCTCTGTAGATTACAAAATGGTCGAATGCGGCTGAATAACCGACAATACTTGACTAGATCAACATACAAAGGATCTTAGCCAAAATATAAATAAGCAACTGTGGCTGAATAAAATAACAACACTCGGCTAGATCAAAAGACAAAAGGATCCTAGCTGGAATACAAATAAGCAACTAAAAGATAATACCCGAAATATGGGACCACTGCAGAATCAATGAAGAATGATGGAAGACCTGGATGATTTTCCCAGTGACTAAGGTGTGTCTTTCAACACCGAAATCAGCCAACTGGTGTCTTCCTCCCGGAATACACTGAACCATCTCTCCTGAGATGCGCCTCTTCTCCTCAATGACAAGTCATAATCTGCATAATAATGAATTAGGTCGCTGACCCTTCCTTTATAGCTTTCCAAAACCCTAAATCATGCTGAAAC
>JZKD02S1905184.1:347065-365806 GCA_000966675.3 Picea glauca | reverse complement strand
TTGTGTGGCCTCCCTTTCTAAAGAAGGTATGTCTCATCCAGGAGGGACCTGAGACTCCCTGCTAAATTTTGGAGGTAACATAATCGATTATAAGGGCCCTCGTAGGCTTAACAACTAGTCGGTCAGATCTCCCCATAGAGTTAATTCTCCATAAAGGTTGTGTGTTGTCCGACCCCTTTCTGACTCAGAATACAAGTAGAATAACTCCTGCAAGTAACCTATGAGAAACCTAAGTCAAGCAACTAATCAACCATTGTATAACCGATGCACAGACAAACAGTCGTAAGTCTGGATTACCGTATGGGCAGGGTAGCAAAGCCCAAAACCTTGAAAGTATCGCCTCTCATAGAGGTATGGATACTAGAAATATCCCCAAATACGAATAAATCTACATAAATATCTCTGACACTAGGTGAGTATCCAGGGGTTATCCATTCAACAAACTTCGCGCGACCTCGTGCTTAACTCCAGTGTGAGCAGAGCCTCTTGATATTACCAATTATACAATGGATTTCTCAATTCCCTATCTGAGACACTATGTTGATTTAATTGCCTTGGAGAAGTTTACTCACAAAATCTTATTCCAAGGCACTATATCCTAGGCTAGTATGTGCACCCTAAACAATAAAATCGTTACTAATCAATTTTAGTTTAAAGTGTAAATTTTACTGGCCGTGATTACTCAAAAAGGTATGAAAATGAAACTCATGGTGTTATGACTCTACATGAAAATAAAAACAGATATAATGCAAAGCCTAACTTTAACTTTTCAGTGAATGATATGCTAAATAAAAATAGTGCAATCTTCAATTTTAACTCTGCAACTCAGAAATAAAATGCAATCTTTCGCTAAATGTGCTAAGCTAATGATAAAGGTTCAAAGAAAAAAATACCAACCAATGAAAAATACCTATTTTTTTGTATTTTCAATGTATTAAAAAGAAAATGCATGGATTGATAAGCGACTTGATATATAACTTCCACTGTGTATAAAAGCAATCACTCAAGCAAAATACCAAGCAGCGAAGCAGATATCCCAACTACCAAGGACAAATAAAAAAATGAAAAACAAAGAAAAAGACACCACCCAAAAATTCAAATCCAAACAGGTTTCCTGTCATCCCAGATAATCTCAATAGGCACCACAAAGACCTAAGAAGGCTCAGTGATCCTCAAAACCTACCCAGAAGTCACTAAACCAAGCAAGCAAGCAAGGGGAAGTGGTATACATGACTGTTCAAGAGGAAAGGACATATATATGCTTCTTGTAGTGAGACAACAAGCGTATATACGCGAATGTCAAGGCAAAAGTGGCGTATATGCTTTAAAACAAGGCTAGGCAAGGGTAAAAGGATGAAAACGTAGACCCAGAGTGAACAAAATCTGTCCAGCAGTGATATGAAAAGAAACATAAAGGAAAAAGAGCAAGGTAAGAAGAAAAAGGTACTTCAACCCTTAGAAGGAAGATCTCTACCCAGTGGAGTCACCAATTTTATTACAAGGGAAAAACTCTCTATGGCCAAGGGTAAACCACAACAGACAGGTATGACTGCAGAAATCAACTCAATTCCAACATGTGCTATATAAACTAATGTGCAATACGAGGAAGAATCCTATCTCGATCCAATCGTTTGATGTCGTTCCACCGTTGAGCACTTTGACCCAAAGCTTTACACCTACAAAAAGTTCTCAATAAACAAGTGATGCAAGTATATAGTGGAAATATATAAAATGAGTTAGCACATCAAATAGCACAATCCATTAATAAACATTACAAACATGCCCATGGATAATAATCATATATTTGCAAGATATCGATAGGATGGGAAAGGAGTATTTCTATTAATAATTGATCAACAAAAGTATCAACATTACATACTTCTGTGTCGGCACAGTTCGAAACCAAGAAACCAAGTTCCTTCCAACTGGGCCTCCACCACTTCAATCCTCCACCAAAGGCAAGCTCATAGCAAAGAGGTAATGAGGTCCTCTCAACAATAAGGAAAGAGCTTGGTGGCTTAACACTGTGTTCAAACTTGAGGGACAAAGGGATGCAGACTCAATATGAAGTAATTTCTCCAGTGTAACTTTGCTCTCAAATTTGAATGCTTTCTCCTCTTTTTCCATAGCTCAAAATTGTGCTCTTATAGCCTCTAGAATGCAACTGAAGGGCCGAGTCAGAACATTTCTAGTATATGGAAGGACAAAGATCAGAGATGTTTTGTCGTGACATGGAAACCCGACCTCATTTTGTATTTTCTGGCACAAATCCAGATATACGTGAGCTATAGTGGAGCAACAAGTGTATACACATCTTGCAAAGTAGTTAGAAAGCGTATATGTGGAAAAATATATAATTTTGGCTCTGGATTTATCAAAAAGAGGGTTGATAAGTCTGCATAGGGAAATGGAAAAAGGCCCTTTGTGCAAGATATCAATGGTGAGGCAAATCTTTCTATAAAAAATAACCTGTACCTTGAAAGGAGAGGTGCTTCCAAAGTGGTTGTTTGATGAATATGAATTTGTTTCTATCGGTGAGCGTTGAAGGATGTGGGAAAAATTCTCGATCATTTCGTCCCTTTGTCATTTGAGAGCTTGCTCAAGAAACACATTGATAGAATCGTCTGCTCCATCTTTTTTCTTTTCTTTCGCCATGGAGGGTTTCTTGGGAATGTGAGAGAGATTGTATTCAAGAGAGACAAGCTCGAGACCCAACTTTAGATACTCGGACCTCGTCAGGGACATGCACTGAAAAAAAAAAATCGATCAAGAGAAGCCTGCTCTGATACCACTGATCCAGATTATTTTCGGCATGAAATGAGAGCGGAGATATAATAAAACAATGTACAAAGATATCTCATATATCCAATAATATAACATAAATGTATCAGAGATGCAACCATAAACACATAGATACAGTAATAAACATTTTTCTATTAATGAGCGAAAATGTACAAAGACTGTAAAACTACAGAGTGAAAGACTCGTTAGAATGGTGGCAACTTATCTCTGAGAAGAGATGTGACGACTACTCGCATCTGTGAGAAGATGATTTTAAAATGAGGCTCCCAAAGACATTTTTATCATAAGTAAATCCAAAACCCTAACCCTAGAAGATGAAAAGCCAACAGTTTTGTGGACCCCATTTTGGGTAGTTTGGTCTATCAACTTCCCGAGGGCGTAACTTTGGAATACGATCTTTGTTTGGGGCGCGCGGTAGCTCGTTGGAAAGGTATCGTCGAGGAGATTCATTTTGGGGGCTCAATCAGAGACTTTGGCCATTATTGAGAAGATCGATCCTAAAAAACCTTCATTTAGGCCCTCAAAATGGCCCCAGAAGTTAAAAACTGCTAAAAATAGTAAATTGCCAGAAAACTATTTTAAGCGAGTTGGAAAAGGTGGGTGGCCACCGATATCAACCTGGATCACTAAGAATTGGAGGTTTTGTACAAAAAGGCACTAGGAACGATACAGTTGAGCCTAGTAGCATCAATGGATTTCAATATTTCGAAGGAAAAGACAACAAAAGAGATGATGGACACATTGACTAAACTGTATGAAAAACCCTCTACATCCAATAAGGTATTTCTAATGAAGAGATTATTTAATATGAAGATGTAAGAAGGTAAGTCTATTGTAGATCATTTAAATGAATTTAATACAGTTACTAATCAACTAAGTTCTGTAAAAGTGGACTTTGATGATGAGGTTAGGGCTCTTTTAATCTTGTGCTTATTACTAGAAAGTTGGAACGGCTTGGTCATGGCTATAAGTAACTCTGTCTCTTGTTTAAACACTTTAAAATTTGATGATGTTGTTGGTGTTATCCTTAGTTAGGAAATGTGACAGAAAAGTACATGTGAGACATCAAGTAAAGCGTTAAATATGGAGATCAGGGGAAGACAAAAGGATAGAGGAAAGGGATCAGAGAACCACAAAAATTCTAGGAAGGGAAAATCCAAATCCAAATTTGGAAAGATAGAGTGTTGGATTTGTTGGAAGAAAGGACATCTGAATAAAGACTACAAAGCTCCAAAGAAACAAAGAGATGGACAACATGAGAAAAATCAGGAAGCAAATGTAACATGTGATGTGTTACAAGATTCTTTGATTATTTCTGTAGATTGTATTTCTAATTCTTGGGCAGTAGATTTAGGGGATTCATTTCATGCAACACCCCATAGGAAACATTTTCTAGATTATGTTCAAGTTGATTTTGGACAGGTTCATTTGGGTGATGATGCACCAAGCAAAATTGTTGGAATGGGAAAGGTAAAAATAAAGAAACCAATGGAAACCAATGGTTGTTGAAAGAGGTAAGACATGTTCCAGATCTAAGAAAAAATATAATTTCAACAGGGCAGTTGGAAAGTGACAGTTGTATATCCATATTTACAGATAAGGTGTGGAAGGTCACCAAAGGATCACTGGTGATAGTAAAAAGAGAGAAGGTAGGTACATTGTATTTATGTACTGGCAATATTGACTCTTCTATCTCTTTAGATTCTACAAGAGTGGATACAACACTGTGGAATTATCAGTTTGGACACATGAGTGAGAAGGGGATGCAAATACTTCACAAAAGAAATTTTTTGCCAGATCTTAAACAAATTGATTTGGATTTTTGTGAGCATTGTGTTTATGGAAAACATAAGAGAGTCAAAAAAGAAAAAAAGAGTGAAAGGTTAGAGCTTGTGCATACATATGTATGGGGACCATCTCAGGGATCATCTCTTGGTGGCTCTCATTATTATGTTACTTTTATTGATGATGCAACTAGAAAAACTTGGGTTTATTGCATTAAAAAAAAATCTAATGTTTTTGATACTTTTAAGAAATGGAAAGCTTTGGTTGAAAATGAGACACAAAAAAGGTTGAAATGTCTCAAATCAGACAATGGAGGTGAATATTACATCAAAGAGTTTGATGATTACTGTTCATACCATGGGATTCCTAGAGAGAAGACAGTTCCAAGAACACCACAAGAACATGGTGTGTCAGAAAGGATGAACAAGACGATCATGGAGCGTGTAAGGAGTATGAGATTGCATGTTGTTTTTCCCGTATATTTCTGGGCAGATGTTGTAGATATTGTTGTTTACTTAATAAACAAAGGACCTTGAAGCTCTTTGGATGGTATAATTCCAGAGGAGGCATGGGCAGGTAAAAAGGTAAACTATTCTTTTTTGAAGACATTTGGTTGTGAATCATTTGTCCATATTGATAAAGAAAATAGAACAAAGCTTGAGGCAAAATCCAAGAAGTGTACCTTTATTGGATACAATGTTATTGATTTTGGTTATTGCTTATGGTGTTATGAAAACAAAAAAATCATTAGGAGTAGAGATTTCATTTTCAATGAGAAGGTCATGTACAAAGATCAGTTGCAGGGAAATAAACAGGAAAAAGAAAAAACCAGAATACACAGTGCTTGATGAGATCACTGAAAAATAAACTCCAAAGGTACCAGAAAATCAAAATGTCCAACAACATGATCAACATGTACCTCAAACTTCTACAAGTGTTGTTAGAAGATCTATCGAGTTAAGTAGACCGCCTAAACGATACTCTCCTTCATTGTATTATTTATTGTTGTCTGATTTTGGTGAACCATAATGTTATGAAGAGGCAATGAAGGTAAACACGAAAAAGAAGTGGGAGCAAGACATGAAAGAGGAAATGGATTCCTTGGTAAATAAATAGACTTGGGACTTGGTTTAGTTTCCTTCATGAAAAATAACATTGCAAAATAAATGGGTTTACAAGTTGAAGGAAGAAGATGGAGGAAAAAAATGGTACAAGGCTAGACTTGTTGTAAAGGGGTTTGCACAAAATAAATGTATAGATTTTGATGAAATATTTTCTCCTATTGTTAAAATGACTTCAATTACGACTATTTTAAGTCTTGTGGCAGTAGAAGATTTGCATCTTGAACAGTTAGATGTAAAAACAACTTTTCTCCATGGGGATTTTGAGGAAGAGATTTATATGCAGCAGCCACAGGGGTATGAGGTCAAAGGGAAGGAGAATTTGGTATGCAGGTTGAAGAAGAGCTTGTATGGCCTAAAGCAAGCTCCAAGGCAATGGTATTTGTAGTTTGATAGGTTCATGACATAACAAGGTTATAGTGGATGTCATTATGATCACTGTGTTTATTTTAAAAATCTAGAAAATGGAAGCTATATTATCTTGTTATTGTATGTAGATGGCATGCTCTTTTTATGGTCTAATATGCAGGATGTAAATGTGCTCAAGAAGAAATTATTTAATTCATTTGTGATGAAGGATTTGGGTGATGCAAAGAAAATCCTTGGTATGAGAATAACAAGAGATATGAAAAATCGCAAATTGACATTGTCTCCGGATGAGTACATAGAGAAGGTGTTGGAGAGGTTCAGAATGCAGAATGCAAAACCAGCTATACACCCTTAACCAACCATTTCAAATTAACTAAGGAAATGTGTCCCAAGACACAAAAGGAGATAGAATACATGTCCAGGGTCCCTTATTCATCAACAATTGGCAAGTTGATGTATGCGATGGTTTGTACAAGACCAAATATTGCACATGCAATGGGAGTTATGAGTAGGTATATGAACAATCCAGGTAAAAAAGATTGAGAGACAATAAAGTGGATTCTCAGGTATTTGAGAGGTACTGCTACTCATGCATTATGGTTTGAAGGTTCAGACACTTTTCTACAGGGATATGTTGATTTAAATATGGCAAGTGATAAAGATAACATGCAAAGCACCATAGGGTATGTTTTTACTGTAGGTGGAATAACATTAAGTTGGATTTCGAAACTGCAAAAGGTTGTTGCAATTTCAACAACAGAGGCAAAGTATGTTGTTTTTACATAGGCTAGTAAATATATGATTTGATTACCTAGGTTTATGGAGGAATTGGGAAAGAAGCAAGGGAATAATAGGTTGTACTGTGACAGTGAGAGTGTCATTCATCTTGCAAAGAACTCAACCTTCCATTCAAATACTAAACATATACAACTCATGTACCATTTCATACGATCTGTCTTGGAAGATGGACATTTGAAGTTGGAAAAGATACACACTAGCCAGAATCCTACAAACATGTTAACAAAGGGAGTAACCAGGGAGAAACTGAGTTCTTGCTCAGTTTCAGTTGGTATTCAAGCATGAAGATGAGGATGAGAAATTTTTCAGGTTCTAGAAGGATCATAGTCAAGCATATACAACAGTGATGGAGTTGTTGAGATTAGTCTCCAAGTGGGAGATTGTTTGTTGTGGAGCCTGATTATCTTCCTGATTCAGAGGTCTTTGTTTTCAACCGTGTTTATACCCCATGAAGACTTTACACCCCGAAAGAATGTAGAATCCTCCACATGGAGGAGTACAGAGGGGGGTTACCCCCCCTGCAGGGTCCGGGGGCAAGTGGGGGTTTGGGGGCGAAGCCCCTGAAGGAAAAATTTCCTTGTAAATGTATATTGTAATTTCATAGTAAATTTGGACCGTTCATTATAAGGTCACAGATCTGACGGTAGAAGTTATGTTAGGGTTTTTTTCCCTAGAAGGAAACCCCCTTTTATGAGGGAAATGTACCGCGACTATGGATCATTGTGAATATTGTATTATGAGTAAGGAGACTATGAGAGAAAGAAGATGAAGTTACAATGGGTGTGTTGTAGGTTGTATCCCCTCATTGGCTGGATAATGATAAAGGAAGGACCTGGAAATTTATCTGGTGGATGTAGCCCACATTGGGTGAACCACGTATATATGTATCTCTATTGTATTACATATCTTCTGTGTTTTATTCCTGCATTTATTTTATTTTATTTCTCCACGATTCCAATTTTCTAACAATTGGTATCAAAGAAAAAGGTAACTCGTAGAAAAAGAGAGTTCCTAGTTCGGGTGGGATCAATGGCGGAAGATGTAAAGTTTAGGGTCGACAAATTTAATGACCAAAACTACCAATTATGGAAGAAGCAGACAAAATATTATTTATATCAGAAGGATCTATTCCTACCATTGGGCAGAATAGAAAAGAAGTTGACTACCATGAAGGATGAAGAATGGGAGGTTTTGGACAGAAAGGAACTAGAACGATACGGATGAGCCTAGCAGTGTCGGTGGCTTTCAATATTTCGAAAGAAAAGACAATGAAGTAGTTGACGGAAACATTGGCTATATGAAAAATCCTTGGCGTCCAATAAGGTATTTCTAATGAAGAGATTATTTAATATGAATATGTCAGAAGGTGGGTCTGTTGCAGATCATTTAAATGAATTTAATACGGTTACTAATCAACTAAGTTCTGTAAAAGTGGAATTTGATGACGAGATCAAGGCTCTTCTAATGTTGTGCTTATTGCCAGAAAGCCAGAACAACTTGTTCATGGTTGTAAGTAACTCTGTCTCTGGTTCAAACACTTTAAAATTTGATGATGTAGTTTGTGTTATCCTTAGTGAGGAAATGCAACAGAAAATCATAGGTGGGACATCAATTAATGCATTAAACATGGAGAACATGGGAAGACAAAAGGATAGAGGAAAGGACTCGGGGAACAACGGAAATTGTAGGAAGGGCAGATCCAAATCCAAATTTGGAAAGATAGAGTTTTGGAATTGTGGGAAGAAAGGACATTTGAAGAAAGACTACATAGCTCTAAAGAAACAAAGAGATGGACAACGAGAGAAAAATCAGGAAGCAAATGTAACAGGTAATGTGTTACAATATGCTTTGATTCTTTCTATAGATAATATTTTTGAGTCTTTGGTAGTAGATTCAATGGATTCATTTTATGCCACACCCCATAGGAAACATTTTCTAGATTATGTTCAAGGTTATTTTGGACAGGTTCATTTGGGTGATGATGCACCATGAAAAATTGTTGGAATGGGAAAGGTAAAAATAAAGCACACCGATGGAATCAATGGTTGTTGAAAGAGGTAATACATGTTCTAGATCTAAGGAAAAATATAATTTCAACAGGGTAGTTGGCAAGTGAAGGTTGTATATCCATATTTACAGATAAAGTGTGGAAGTTCACCAAAGGATCATTGGTGGTAGAAAAATGAGAGAAGGTAGGTACATTGTATTTATGTACTGGTTATGTTGACTCTTCTATCTCTTTAGCTTCTACTTGAGTGGATACAACACTGTGGCATCATAGGCTTGGACACATGAGTGAGAAGGGGATGCAGATACTTCACAAAATAAATTTTTTGCCAGATCTTTTGGATTTATGTGAGCACTGTGTTTATGCATAACAAAAGAGAGTCATATTTCTGAGCGTCGAAAAAGAAAAGAAGAGTGAAATGTTAGAGCTTGTGCATACATATGTATGGGGACCAACTCAGGTATCATCTCTTGGTGACTCTCATTATTATGTTACTTTTATTGATGATGCAACTAGAAAAACTTGGGTTTATTGCATTCAAAAAAAATATGATGTTTTTGATACGTTTAAGAAATGGAAAGCTTTGGTTGAGAATGAGACAGGAAAAAGGTTGAAGTGTCTCAGATCAGACAATGGAGGTGAATATTGCAGCAAGGAGTTTGATGATTATTGTTCATACCATGGGATTCATAGAGAGAAGAAAGTTCCAGGAACACCACAAGAAAATGGTGTGTCAAAAAGGATGAACAGGACAATCATGGAGCATGCAAAGAGTATGAGATTGCATGCTGGTTTTCCCTTACAATTTTGGGAAGACGTTGTAGATATTGTTGTTTACTTAATAAACAGAGGACCTTCAATCTCTTTGGATGGTATAATTCCATAGGAGGCATGGACACGTAAAAAGGTAAACTATTCTTTTTTGAAGACTTTCGGTTGTGAATCATTTGTCCATATTGATAAAGAAAATAGAACAAAGCTTGAGACAAAATCCAGGAAGTGTTCCTTTATTGGATACAGTGTTAATGATTTTGGTTATCGCTTATGGGATTATGAAAATAAAAAAATCATTAGGAGTAGATATTTCATATTCAATGAGAAGGTCATGTACAAAGATCAATTGCAGGGAAAGAAATAGGAAAATGAAAAACCATAATACACAGTGCTTGATGAGATCACTAAAAAAGAAACTCCAAAGGTAACATAAAATCAAAATGTACAACAACGGGATCAAAAGGTACCTCAAACTCTTATAAGTGTTGTTAGAATATATACCAGATTAAGTAAACCCCCTAAACGATACTCTCCTTCATTGTATTATTTATTGTTGACTGATTTTGGTGAACTAAAATGCTATGAAGAGGCAATGCAGGTAGACACCAAAAAGAAGTGGGAGAAAGGCATGAAAGAGGAAATGGATTTCTTGGTAAATAATCGGACTTGGGGCTTGGTTTAGTTTCCTGCACGAAAAATAACATAGAAGAATAAATGGGTTTACAAGTTTAAGGAAGAAGATGGAGGAAAAAAATGGTACAAGGCTAGACTTGTTGTAAATGGGTTTACACAAAAGAAAGGTATAGATTTTGATGAAATATTTTCTCCTGTTGTTAAAATGACTTCAATTAGGACTATTTTAAGTCTTGTGGCAGTAGAAGATTTGCATATTAAACAATTAGATGTAAAAAAAACTTTTCCCCATGGGGATTTGGAGGAAGAGATTTATATGTAGCAGCCACAGGGGTATGAGTTCAAAGGGAAGAATAATTTGGTATGCAGGTTGAATAAGAGATTGAATGGCCTAAAGAAAGATCCAAGTCAGTGGTATTTGAAGTATGACAAGGTTTATGACAGAACAATGTTATAGTAGATGTCATTCTGATCGTTGTGTTTATTTTAAAAAGCTAGAAAATGGAAGTTATATTATCTTGCTATTGTATGTAGATGACATGCTTGTTGCAGGGTCTAATATGAAGGATATAAATGTTCTCAAGAAGAAATTAGTTAATTCATTTGCAATGAAGGATTTGGGTGTCACAAAGAAAATCCTTGGTATGGGAATAACAAGAGACATGAAAAATCGCAAATTGACATTATCTCAAGGTGAGTACATAGAGAAGGTGTTGGAGAGGTTTATAATGCAGAATGCAAAACCAGTTAGTACACCCTTGACAAGCCATTTAAAATTAACTAAGGAAATGTGTCCCAAGACACAGGAGGAGATATAATACATGTCCAGGGTCCCTTATTCATCAGCAATTGGCAGCTTGATGTATGCGATGATTTGCACAAGACCAAATATTGCACATGCAGTGGGAGTTGTGAGCAGGTATATGAAGAATCCATGTAAAGAACATTGGGAGGAAGTAAAGTGGATTATGAGGTATTTGAGAGGTACTACTACTCATGCATTATGTTTTGAAGATTCAAACACTGTTATACAGGGATATGTTGATTTAGATATGGCAGGTCATAAAGATAGTAGGAGGAGCACCACAAGGTATGTTTTTACTCTAGGTGGAATAACAATAAGTTGGATTTCAAAACTGCAAAATGTTGTTGCACTTTCAACAACAGAGGCAGAGTATGTTTCTGCTACAGAGGCTAATAAAGAGATGTTTTGGTTATAGAGGTTTATTGAGGAATTGGCAACGAAGCAAGATAATAGCAGGTTGTACTGTGACAGTGAGAGTTTCATTCATCTTGCAAATAACTCAAATTTACATTCAAAGACTAAGCATATACAAATCAGGTACCATTTCATATGATCCATCTTGGAAGATGGACATTTGAAGTTGGAAAAGATACACACTAGCCAGAATCCTACAGACATGTTAACAAAGGGAGTAATCAGGGAGAAACTAAGTTCCTGCTCAGTTTCAGTTGATCTTCAAGCATGAAGATGAAGATAATAAATTTTCCTGGTCCAAGAAGGATCATAGTCGAACATATACAACAACAGTGGAGTTGTTGAGATCAGTCTCCAAGTGAGAGATTGTTGGTTGTGGAGCCTGATTATCTTCCTGATTTAGAGGTCTTTGTTTTTAGTCGTGTTTATACCCCATGAAGAATTTACACACTGTTATCTCCTCAAATAAATTAATCAAGTTGTTTTATTTTAGGTGATAGGATGTCATTCAAAAAATACATTTCTAAATTTTTAAAGCTCATTTTTGAGAGCTTTATGCATGTAATAAAGTTAAAAAAAACATTTGTTTTCGTTTTCATTTCAAAAAATTCAAATCTCAGGATTCAGTGGCTTAGGCGCTTCTTCAAAAGTGCTTCTTAGCTATCGAAAGCCTTAGCTTTCGACAACTTTAAACAAGAATTTCAGGTCTATTTTAGCCACCTAAATTGTAGGAGCGTGGGAGGAGTCAACACATCCTTTCACATGCCTAAACCGTCAATATTGAGGTTTTATAATTGCAATTGGCCACTGAAAAGATAGGAGGAAAACCATTTAAAGACTCAGAGTTGATCTCTGCATGATATATCGAATCTTTTCAAAATTTTTGTTTCATCAAACCACATGGTTACATACTTCCCATCATTACAGTCACCAACCATGATTGTTTCAAATATTAAGCCACTCTTTTGCATCCCTTGTAATCAACGCCACGTTCTAATGCATGCCTCATACTTCTCGTCCCTGTCACAGTCGAGCCAAATTCTCCTAAGTCTACGCTATGTAATTTTCCCCTAGAACCCAATTTTCAATTGCAGGTGTACAGGAACATTGCGACATATGAAGAAAGGAGGATCAACTCCGAGGAAGGAGATAGATGATATTAGTTACTTGGAATCGCACCTGGAGGTATGCCAACTTTTCAGGGATGCAGGTTGCTATAATTTTTGTAAAATATTATAGAGCTCTCACTAGCAGGTGGCATAAGATTTTGCCCTGAATTTTGATGGAAGTAAAGAAATCATCAGTCAAGATGAATTCTAGGTGGATGAAGCCCTCATAGCTGAGGTGACTGAGCTTCCCAGGACTGGAGAAAACTGGTTCAAAACCATAGTCACAAAGAATGTTGAATTTAGGTCCTACTTGAAACCAGAACACAAGTGTTTGGTATGGAAGAAAGACATTCCTATGTCTTTCCTTGAAGAGAAATGGAAACATTTATTAAAAGACATTCTTGTTTATATAACTTGTGAAGGTAGATATAATAGAGTGATGATTTACCATTTCAAACTCATGAACCATTTCACTGGTAGAAACCCACTCAATCTGCCTTATTATCTCCATAGAAACTTATCTAATATGGCTCATCAGGTCAAGGCTAAGCCTAATAAGGTTGCAGGCAGGTTATCCCACCATGGTTTGATTAAAATCTTGGTTTATGAGATGTTGCAGAGAAGAAGCAAAGAATGGAATTACTTTTTGTTCTGGGATGATTTTCAAACTGATGTACAACCAGAGGGTAAGAAGAGTCCTTCTTCCAAGAAGTCTTCTACTCCCAGAAGTGGAAAGAGGAGGAGGGGAGCTATCTCTCCAGTTCCAGTTAATCATCCCTCTCCTTCTTCTAAGCCTAATAAAACTAAGAAGAAACTAAACTTCAGCAGTGAGACAGAGAAGGCCGAAGAACGCCCAGTGAATAAGAAAATTCTTAATATTCCCTACACAGACTCGGAGGATGAAGAGCATCAGGTTGAAACAGATCATGAAGAGAATTAGATTGAAATAGGGCATGAAGATGCAATATATGTAGATGTATTCACAACAAGGTATGAATATCTTCCATCACCTACACCCAAAGAAGAACAATAACTACAAGTTGCAGATGCCTCATCTAGCAAAAAAATGAAGCAGAGTAAATCAAAGGAAATCAAGAAACTTAAAAAGAAGTTAGCTCAACAAGAAGTGTTAGAAAGAGTAATTAAAACCAGATATGAAACCTTGTCTAAGAATTTTGTAGAAAGCAACTCAGCCTTAGAAATATTAGCACATGAAAGCATAAAGGAAAAGAAAAAGAAGGAGAAGATTGTAAAAGATTACAACAACTTATGTAGAGTAGCTAGGGACTTGAAGAAAAAGGTTAGGGATTTAAGGTCCCAAGCTATGTATTCAAAACACTAGTCTCAAACACATGATACTCTTGAAACCCTAGCAGAGGTAGAAGTTCAGTGCAATGAATCACAGGCAGCCAACAATCCTACAGTCATTCCAAAAGTTGAGCAAGGTGCAGAAGCCTCAGAAGATCAACCCTAAGGCATTTTGGAACTAAGACAAAAGGTATTTTGAAATTTTGATAATTTTCACTAGGACAGAACTTTCGGTGGCTTAGGCGAACATTTCGATTGTTCATTAGTCATCAAAAGCAGAGCTTTCATTAGCTAATTGGTCCAGATTCTGTCTATTCTAACCACCGAAAGCACTGACAAGGTAGAAAGTTAGTATTTTTGCATAGATCCAGGTTTTCCTTTTCCAAAAGCCTCAGGAATAGTTCCAATCGATAGATAATAATTAAAGACATCCTTATCAAGAGTCTGTTTTGATTTTGGAGATGCTCTACAAGGAAATAAAGTCAAATTGGTTAACTATTTTTAGGGAAAGAACTGTTTTATTGTCAGCAGGTGTCATTTTCGACTTCTCTCATATATCATGAAAATCCATCAGCTTCAGAAGGCTTACTACACTTGTCGAATAATTTGAAGGACATAAAGATCACCCAAGAATAGGAGTTGACCTATTTTATAGGATCTTTTCCTATTTTCTTGGGCTAGTTACTAACTTGCTATTTTTGGCAACATTTGATCCAGTATCCCAGGATCTGGAAACTGTTTGTAAAGGCTATAAAGCCAAAAATATTAGAGGAATGAAAGGTTCGACTTTGAGTTCTAGAATCTACTGTTATTGTGATACAAACACTTTCTTTAATATATTCAACCTGCAAGCTTCTTTCATTGTTATTGTCAGACTTTCTTTTCATTTCTATTCTATGCCTGTGAGTTGAAATTGTTTCTTTGTCTCTGTTTAAATGTCCTATGGTAACTCTCATCTTTCCTTTGATTATTAAACAAGAATCATAAGCATCCATTGCTAGTTTGTTGACCCGTCATATATATTGTTTATGTATGTTCTGGTTAATTGATTGGTTTCTTATCCATTTGATTTACAAACCTATTTGATAATAGCTCTTGAAGGCCTTGTACTGTTTGAATATAACTAGATTGTCTTGAAGATACAATCCAATGATTTAGATATTTATCTTGATCCAACCCCACACCCGTTATTGAGTAAATAATTAGAAAAACAATTAAGTTACCAGGCATCTCTGAGTTACAACCTAGGAGAGTTTCCTGGAGTGATAACACACACTAGAAGAATGTATACTCCTCCACACGGGGGAGTGCAGAGGGGGGTAGTTTACCCCCCCTGCAGGGTCTGGGGGCAAGCAACCCTCCGAAGGAAAATTTTCCTTGTAAATGTATATTGTAATTTCATAGTAAATATGGACCGTTCATTATAAGGTTTCAGATTTGATGGTAGAAGTTATGTTAGGGTTTTTTTCCCTAGAAGGAAACCCTCTTTTATGAGGGAAATGTATTGCGACTATGGATCATTGCAAATATTGTATTTTGAGTAAGGAGATTGTGAGAGAAATAAGACGAAGTTACAATGGGTGTGTTGTAGGTTGTGTCCCTTCATTTCCTGGATAATAATAAAGGAAGGACCTGTAAATTTCTCTAGTGGACGTAGCCCACATTAGGTGAACCACGCATATCTGTGTCTCTATTGTATTGTGTATCTTTTGTGTTTTATTTCCTCATTTATTTTATTTTATTTCTCTACAATCCTGTTATTCTAACAATTGGTATTAGAGAAAAAGGCAACTTGCAAGAAAAGAGGGTTCCTGGTTCGAGTGGGAGAATTTTAGGGAAGAGAAATTTAACGACCAAAAATAAAAATTATGGAAGATGCAAATGGAAGATTATTTATATCAGAAGGATCTATTCCTACCATTGGGTGGAATAACAAAGAAGTCGATGGCCATGAAGGATGATGAATGTGAGGTTCTGGACATACAGGCACTAGGAATGATCAATATTTCGTTAGAAAAGACAACGAAGGAGCTGATGGACGCATTGGCTAAACTGTATGAAAAACCCTTGGCATCCAATAAGGTATTTCTAATGAAGAGATTATTTAATATGAAGATGTCAGAAGGTGGGTATGTTGCAGATAATTTAAATGAATTTAATACGGTTACTAATCAACTAAGTTCTATAAAAGTGGACTTTGATGATGAGGTCAGGGCTCTTCTAATCTTGTGCTCATTGCTATAAAGCTAGAATGACTTGGTCATGGCTCTAAGTAACTCTATTTCTTGTTCAAACACTTTAAAATTTGATGATGTTGTTGGTGTTATCCTTAGTGAGGAAATGTGACAAAAAAACATAGATGAGACATTAGGTAATGTGTTAAACATGGAGAACAGGGGAAGACAAAAGGATAGAGGAAAGGGCTCAGGGAACCACATAAATTCTAGGAAGGGCATATCCAAATCTAGATTTGGAAAGATAGAGTGTTGGAATTGTGGGAAGAAAGGACAACTGAAGAAAGACTACAAATCTCCAAAGAAACAAATAGATGGACAACAAGAGAAAAGCCAGGAAGCAAATGTAATAGGTGATGTGTTACAAGATGCTTTGATTCTTTCTGTATATTATGTTTCTAAGTCTTGAGTAGTAGAATCAGGGGCTTCATTTCATGCCACACCCCATATAAAACATTTTCTAGATTATGTTCAAGGTTATTTTGGACAAGTTCATTTGGTTGATGATGCACCATGCAAAATTGTTGGAATAGGAAAGGTAAAAATAAAGCAAAGCAATGGAAACCAATGGTTGTTGAAAGAGGTAAGGCATGTTCCAAATCTAAGGAAAAATCTAATTTCAACAAGGCAGTTGGAAAGTGAAAGTTGTATATCCATATTTACATATAAGGTGTGGAAGGTCACCAAAGGTTCATTGGTGATAGCAAAATGAGAGAAGGTAGGTACATTGTATTTATGTACTGGTAATATTGTCTCTTCTATCTCTTTTGCTTCTACAGGAGTGGATACAACACTATTGTATCATAGGATTGGACACATGAGTGAGAAGAGGATGCAAATACTTTACAAAATAAATTTGTTGCTGGATCTTAAACAGATTGATTTGGATTTATGTGAGCATTGTGTTTATGGAAAACATAAGAGAGTCAAATTTTCGAGAGTCAGAAAAGAAAAGAAGAGTGAAAGGTTAGAGTTTGTGCATACAGATGTATGGGGACCAACTTAAGTATCATCTCTTGGTGGTTCTTGTTATTATGTTACTTTTATTGATGATGCAACGAGAAAAACTTGGGTTTATTGCGTTCGACAAAAATATGATGTTTTTGATACTTTTAAGAAATGGAAAGCTTTGGTTCAGAATGAGACAAAAAAAAATGTTGAAAGTGTCTCAGATTAGACAATGGAGGTGAATATTGCAACAAGGAGTTTGATGATTACTGTTCATACCATGGGATTTGTAGAGAGAAGACAGTTCTAGGAACACCACAAGAAAATGGTGTGTCAGAAAGGATGAACATGACAATCATGGAGCGTGCAGGGAGTATGAGATTGGATGTTGGTTTTTCCTTATAGTTATGGGAAGATGTTGTAGATACTATTGTTTACTTAATAAACAAAGGACCTTCAATATATTTGGATGGTAGAATTCCAAAGGAGGCATGGATAGGTAAAAAGGTAAACTATTGTTTTTTGAAGACTTTCGGTTGTGAATCATTTGTCCATATTGATAAAGAAAATAGAACAAAGCTCGAGGAAAAATCCAAGAAGTGTACCTTTATTGGATACAATGTTAATGATTTTGGTTATCGCTTATGGGATCATGAAAATAAAAAAATCATTAAGAGTAGAGATGTCATATTCAATGAGAAGGTCATGTACAAAGATCAGTTGCAAGGAAAGAAATAATAGAAAGAAAAACCAAAATACACAGTGCTTGATGAGATCACTAAAAAAGAAACTCCAAAGGTACTAGAAAATCAAAATGTACAACAACAGGATCAACAGGTACCTCAAACTCCTGCAAGTGTTGTTAGAAGATCTACCGGGTTAAGTAGACCCCTAAACGATACTCTCCTTCATTGTAATATTTATTGTTGACTGATTCTCGTGAACTAGAATGTTATGAAGAGGCAATGAAGGTAGACACCAAAAAGAAGTGGGAGCAAGACATGAAAGAGAAAATGGATTCCTTGGTAAATAACCAGACTTGAGACTTGGTTCAGCTGCCTGTGGGAAAAAAAACATTGCAGAATAAATGGATTTACAAGGTGAAGGAAGAATATGGAGGAAAAAAGTGGTACACAAGGGTAGACTTGTTGTAAAGGGGCTTGCAAAAAAGAAAGGAATATATTTTAATGAAATATTTTCTCGTGTTGTTAAAATGACTTCAATTAGGACTATTTTAAGTCTTGTGGCAATAGAATATTTGCATCTTGAACAACTAGATTTAAAAACAACTTTTCTCCATGGGGATTTGAGGAAGAGATTTATATGCAGCAGTCACAGGGGTATGAGGTCAAAGGGAAAGAAAATTTGGTATGCAGGTTGAAGAAGAGCTTGTATGGTCTAAAGGAAGCTCCAAGGCAATGGTATTTGATGTTTGACAGGTTTATGACAGAACAAGGTTATAGTAGATGTCATTTTGATCACTGCGTTTATTTTAAAAATCTAGAAAATGGAAGCTATATTATCTGATCCAGGTGGATATCGGGGGCCACCCATCTTTTCCAAATGGCTCAAAACAGTTTTCTGGCCATTTTGGCAATTTACTATTTTTAGCAGGTTTTAACTTTCGGGGCCA
>JZKD02S1905184.1:299618-326174 GCA_000966675.3 Picea glauca | reverse complement strand
TCAAGGTAGTGAAGAAGCATGATCCATATACAGACGTGCATCATGAACCCTACTCATTGGTTGGCTAAAAAAGAACACATTTTTGTGTCTAATGCAAATGCAATGTGGATTTTTCCATCTTAGTCCATTACATTGACAAAGTAGAGATTGACATAGTTCCACTAAATATGTGTGGAGTTATTTTCACTTATCCATACATGTGAATCAAGATGAAAAAATACTTGAGGGCTAGCTCAAGTGGTTTTATTTTCCATGTCGAAGTCATATTGGTCAAGGAGCTCATGAGGTCAAATCCACTTGGGTCCCTCATGGTTAGACATACACATTTTATACCAAAAACATTTACCCTGGGCACCATTCATGAAATGTGGGGAAACACTTGAATGTATTCCTTAAGGAAGTTTTCTATGGAAAAAAGGTATCGAGATGCATTCTAGTGACTATGAAAGAGTCAATATTGACTAGTATAAAATGGCCAAGCATGTGAGGTGATGATATAAAAGAACCCAACACCATAGAGCTAATTTTTGGCATTGAATCTTAGAGACATATTAAAGCCTCATAATATTTTTCCTTGTTCATTTTGTGACTCAAAAAGGAAGAGAAATTGGCACCCTTTAATTGCCACCAAGAACCTGATAACTCATGAGACATAGTTTTAGTTCAATAGGATAAGTCAAATTAACAAATGTAGTTGGAGGAACTATTATAGTGTTATCTTGAGTTGTATCTTCATATGCATCCAAGATGCATGATTGAACATGGAATCAACCTGCAACACATAGTTGTTATTCCAAATGAGGCTTCATGTAGGGAACCCATATAGTAACTCCATGAATTTTGTGAGAAGTCATCAACATAAGTGATAAAATAGTGAGATCCTCTAATGGAGACCTCATCCACGGGTCTAGAAATGTAATAATACACTAACTCAAGCACCTCTTGAGATTTTTTGTTACTCAAGGAAAACTAAATTCTTGTAGCACACCCAACCCCTAAGTATCCCTTTTAGAGATGGGGAATTAATATTTTTCTTCTACTAAAATATCTCAAAACATATTCCCAATCATTCCATCATATTCCACTCATCAAGATATTTCTAGCAATTGTACTCATACTCAATTCCAAGCTCTGAATCAAAAGTTATTCCCTCCTAAAGTTTTCCTAGATTCTCAAGGTCAACAACTAACTCACTACCACGCGGCATCTACGTGGTACCCCATAACTCATGCTATTTGACATGTCAACAACATAGCACTGATGTGGAATTAGTCCATGTCCACTTACAATAGTCTATGCTTAGAATTTCTCTTGACGCGCTCTATGTTCACCTCCGACAGATATAGAATCGAGAAATATTCCCTCATGATATCACTTATTTGGAGTTATAACAGTTTGAGAAGTTTCACTGCTCCGAACTCAAGGTATTGAGAAATATTCTCTTCTCCTTGATGGAAGGCGTATATGAAAGTCACAGTCTCTAAACCAACGGTTGGTGTTAGTCTCTAAATTTTTTTTTGATTAAGTGAGTGTCCCTAATCTTTGATCCTCCCTGCTTATGCTTTGTTGCCCAAGATTGATTTTTACCTCTTGGTTTAAATGGTCATTTTTCCATTTTTTATTGCACTTTTAAATGATTTTTGATGTTTTTAAAAGTTTAGGATTTGATATGATAAATCTTGTCACATCACTTGTCTATTCATTTTTGAATTTTCAAATTTTTTTCCAAGTCACAAATGGTGCTACAGGAATAGTACTATTCCTGCAATGCTAGGAATAATCATAATTTTACATGCGCCATCTTGCCCTGATCGCGTCATAATTTCTCAAATCATGATTAGAGGATCTGCATGCCTCTCCACGATATTTTCTCAGGTTGATACTGCAATTATAACAACTACATATGATGGATTGAGTTGTACTTTCCATACCTGCATCAAATCAAACATGTTTGAATATCATTAACAAAACCATCACCTTCTATTTTAGTGTGTCGACTATTTTGTGCAGAGATAAAATTGAAGGAAGAAGTGATTCTTAGTTCTTAACAACCCACGAGAACTGAGAATTCAAATCATCAATCCTTGCAGATTTGTTTACAGAACCATATCAGTAGCATGAAACCAAAGAAAAGCGACCAAATTATCAGACTCGACATGAGGGAACAAAATTACTTGAAGCATAACCTCAAATGGCGCAAAGGTTTAAAGATGCGGGTTGGTTTGAATTTTTCACAACCTTCCAAGGGCACGATGAAAATATTTCAATGGTCTTCGCACATAATTTTGATGGCTTTGAAGCTATAGTTGGAAAATTACTGATGCTGGTGACAGAACATTCAATTGCTAAAGCTTGTAGATTTCCAGTTGGCAGGGAAAGGTGGTGGAAGAAGGAGAATGTGGTTATGGAATTTGTGAATCAATTTTTAATCCTAGAGAAACAAAAACCTAACTGGAAAAAGGGAATACCACATAGTTGGGTAAAGAAGGAATGGCATACCGCTTTGTTGATCATCCACATGTATATTACATGTGAGGGCAGGTTTTCATTGGTTTATCTTTACCATATCAGACCGCTAATTCACATTAATGGTGATTATCCTCTTAATTTACACTAATTTCTACTTAAGAGTTTAACTAAAATGTCCAAAAGGGTGTAGTCTCATCCTACTACAACTAAAGGCAATCTCTTTCACCGGGGTTTAATTAAGACATTGGTAATTTCCTCTTTAAATGAAGTTCAGAGACCCTGGGATTGGCTAATCTAGTCTTTAAGAAATGATTTATAGTCAACTAAATCCAAAAATGCAAAAAGGAAGAAGTCAGCCTAACAGAAACAGACTGGTAAAGCCATTGAGTTCCTAATTAAAGAAGAATCACTTGCAGCTAGGGTAACTCGAGCTAGCAAGAGGAAGTTGCAAACTCAACAAACCATTGGAAATTTGCTTGCAGGTAAAGAGAATGAGGAAGCTACCACTAGTCGAGGTAAGAAATCTAAACCATATGAAGACATTGACATATTTCTTAATCGAGAGATAAATATGGAAATTGATGAGGATGAGGACTATACTATGAACCCAATTCAGTCCCCAGTCAAGCACAAACAAAAATCTACAAGTAAGAAGAGTGCAAAGGGAAAAAAACAGAGCAAAAAGCCAACACCTGTTCCTAAGTGCCCTAGGCGAAATTCCACCAGATTTATCAATAAATTCAGATTAAATTCAAAGGACATGTTTGATTCATCCATTAAAAAGGAGAATCTTATAATTATAGAGGATAATTTAGAAGATTCCAAAACAAGAATCAAGATATAGGCAGAGACACCTTCTTTGCACAGGATTGAGAAAGAATATGAAAACTTGAGGAAGAGACAAGAAAAGGGAAGACAGATTGCTCAATACTCCAGGATACCTGTGACAAGAGTAACCACTAGATCAAATTCAAAATCTAAATCTATGTTTATAGGTACAGGTGTAGTTTCTGATGACAAAGATGATCCTTTTTCAGAACCAGATCAGATTCTAGACCTTCCAGAGACCAGGGATTCTGATAGCACTCATGTCACGCGTGCTCCCTTTCCTCTTGGGTATTGAACTTATCCTGTTCATATATTATTTCTAGCATGTCCCACTTCTCCATTTACTGTTGTAGTTCGTCTAAGTCTGTGCATGCCCAAGACTACACCTCTTGGGTAATGCTAACTTGCAACTTGTGTAGAACTTTGGATGGTATTCGTGGCAATACCAGTTGGATTTGGGATAAGTCCTTTAGGGGTGTATGCCCCACGATCTTGTCCATGTGCAACATACTAGGTGTAATGTGGAATGTTGCATTCGACTGTTGTATTGTATGGACTGTATCCCTCTCTTCTTCTTCCAGTCTTTCCTTTGTCTATGATACTGATAGCCATTTTCCCATGTTGTTGCTTGTTGCCTGCGCTTCCCTGATTTGTTTGAGGAGCTGTCGCATGTCTGCCAAATCCTCTCGAATTCTGTCTTTGTGGTGCGTAACATTGTCAAAATCCTCGGATATACAATCCTGGACCATTCAGGCTATCATTTCTCCATCATCCTCCGTGATCGTATAGTCCAGAAGTGTTTTTTGCACCTTCATTTTCTTACGCACACCCCCCTGTCTGAGTCACTAGTCTCTTATTAAGGCCTGGTTCTTGGAGATTGGGAATTGGTGTGGTCCCTTGCGTGGCCTTGGTCTATTTTAGTTGTTCTTTAGCTGACTGTGTATTATCCTTCTTCCCCTTCTGGGTCCCCATCTTCGTTGTGCCTTTATTTGTTTCATTTGTCTTTGTCTGGCCCATCCTCCGTTTCTTGGGCACTGGGACTTCTTGAGCCTGTGTTTCTCCTTGCCCTGCCTACTCTTCTGTTATCCTTTTGGAAATTCTTGGATGAGGATTGGAATCTTCCACTCATCTTCCCAGTGTTTGATCACCATGCCAATGTCGCCCTCTATGACACAATAGCGCATTTTTATCCATTGTTTATTGGGATCCTTTCGTGCCTGTATCCACATCACATGTCGTGTGGCCTTGAAGTTGGTGATGTCCCAGTACTGCACGATAGTCTGTGGTGTGATCCTCCATATGTTGGAGATGGCTTCCTACAGGTCATGAAGGTATCCTTCAAATAGAGTTGAGTTCATCTTCTTGTGCTTGGCATCTGGTGCAACACCAAGTGATAAATACCTCACTCCATAATTTGTCTTAGGTCTAGTGTCGAAGAATTTGTAACTCGGTTCCTTCCATCCCACGATAACTATCAACATGATTAGCCATGAGTAGTGAAATTATGTTCCTATATCTTGCGCATCCTTGTAGTCATCCAGAAACAAGTTCAATAGGTAGGGTGCCCAGCTAACTGATGTGCCCTCGGTGCACTGAGTTGCAATTTCGACGACCCTGGCTAGAACTAGTTGCAACGACCCTAGCTAGAACTTCCTCCCTATGACATTTCCTTAGCAGCTTGTAGGCCAAGATTTTTGTGGCCATTTGTGTTGCGGAATCATTGATCCTCTTGATTATGATTCCTCACATCCCCCTGTCATTACTGTTAGCACTCTGTAAATTTTTCTCAGCTGAATAGACAAATGACAGAGGTAACTATTTCAACCAGCTTTAGAGTTGAGGCACTAGCCTGCTCAACTCAGAGAGGGCTCTCTCGTGTCACTTGATATATCTATGGAAATCAGTGGCTAGATTTGGTTTTTTTTGGGGATTTTTAATACAGTTGTTGGCAAAGAAGGGGGGAACACTATGGGCTATGGAGTCAAAATTATGAAAGTGAACGAAAACAATGCATCGACTGATAGAACTCTCCATAGGAAAAAGGCTAAATAAGGTGATGAATCTGAGTTATTCTTGAAATTAAAAAGTGTGTAGGAAGATGAGAAAACATATAACTGCATCAGAGCATTACTGAAATGAATTCTGAATAAGTTAAGAAGACAATCACGTAGTTTAAATTACTTAAGCCAAGAGCGTCACAAGACGAATTCTAGGCCTTTAAACTCTCCAATTTAAACAGAAGAAAATGTAAATGAAATGACAGGTTACAGGAAATACATATGATGAAAGGAAACAAAGCTCATAACACCACCCGTTATAATCTTTTCATAGAGACTTCAAAATCTTCTGCATTTATATTCAATTCAGATTTAGAAAATTTACAAATAGTGTTCGATACAACCTAAAGGTGCTCTTGCACTTCTGCCAACATTAATTAATTCAAGTCTCTTAGTACTTATACAATTTGATAAAAAAATAGCCAAAACTGAAACGTTTCAGTTTCCATAACAGTTTCGACTAAAAGTTTCGGTATACGAAACGATTTACAATAATTAGCAAAAAAGAAAACGTTTCAACATCGTGAACAATCTCTCTAACTTCCCGATTGCTTCCGAGCCATTTGTTCCTCCTTGTGCTTCTATTGGATTTGCAAGATTGGTGATAGCTGGAGATCACCTGTTGACCCCGGGGACGTTGTAATTTGTCTTACCCAACCACACAAGTTCTTTCCATTGCGCATCAGAGGGGATTTCGTAATCCATCATCTCTTTAATCAAAATTTCCAAGTCAATGCATGTAGCATAGGACATGGTTGGCATGCTGACCTTCACTATTTGAACTTGTTTAAAATTTCAAAATTGAGCAAGTTGTGCTTGGCAATGATTCTCCTGGCTGAAATGATTAATGCAGTCCTATCTTTCACACTGATGGTTTGAAGGTCGACAATTGGTATAGCATTTAGTAAGTCGATGGCATTTTGAGCCCATTTCGAGGGCTTCTTTGCCAACACTTCATTTACAACAGTGCATCTGTTCCAAGTTGTAACAACCATGTTGTCTTTGTCATTGATAAAGTTCAGATAACTTCTGAACTTAGAAATTTCCACAGCAATCGCATCCCATATTACATGTTTGGCTCCCTGTAGTAGCATTTTCCCCTTCAATCTGGTTTTTAGCTTGTTCACTCTTTTCTGCAGGTCTTGGTTTTCTCTATGGAGTTGAGCCATTTTCTCATCCTTCACCTTCATCTCCTGTTTCAACTTTTCTAAGTTCTCTTTGAGACTCTTGATCTCACTTATTTTCAAGCTCACCTGGGACATAGCCTGGACTAATCCTTCAACACTTGATCCAGCCTCTATATTAGAAGGCACGATAATTTCCATGTCTGATGTCGTTGCCTGCATTTGTGACCAATTCTCTTTCTCTTTCTCTAATTGCAGTACTTTAGCCTTGTAGTCTAGTGCCTCTTGTCTAAAGGTTTCCTTCTCCTGCTCTAAAGCAGTTAATTTTGCTATCTATGGATGGTTTGTAGGTGACATCTTCTACTTTTTCTTCAGTCTTTGGATCATTTTTTCCTTTTCATCTAGAGAATCTTTCATCCCTTGTGGACCTTCAGACTCTAACCTTTTTACCTGCGTCATCCATGCTTTGTTGGACACCTTTTCCTGTTTCAGTTGCCAGTCTAGTTTCAATGCAAGTGTTGTCAATCTTGCAACCTTCAAAGATAAGCTTAGGTAATCAACATACAACATATCATTGACATTTCTGTGGAACTTTACTTTGTCAGGGGCACCGATGTTTTCATAGTGTACCTTAAACTCAGATACCTTATCATTGTCAGCCATTGCAATGTTAAATGTCTTTTTCTCGACATCTCTAACTGAGAGTAAGTGAGATTTACGCTAGGATGTCCCTTATACTTAAGGAAAAAGGTCTCGTATTTCACTTTTGCCCATACTTCCTTTCATGACATACTGATTTAGAAAATCCTCCTTAGATTGATAAACTGTCCCAGATGTCTGGCCCAATATGTGTTTCCTGCTGCTGAACACTTTCGTATTGCCTTCGTTTTGTGGCTTTTTTTCTGTATTGGTTTCTTCATTCTTGGTTGTAGTCTTTTCCATCTCCATGCATGTCTTCCCTTTCTGTTCTTCGTCTTCCAAGTCAATTACTGGAGAGGGTGATGTGGCTCTCATTTTCTTGAGAGTGTCTTGCTGGCTACTAGCCCCTAGGGCTTCTGAACTACTTTTCTTATTGAAGATGCTCATTTTAGGAGCTTTGACAATCAACCTGGGTGAGGGTTTCTGTGTTGGGATTTGCTGAAAAGTAGGCTCTGTCTGTTTTGTTTGATCATGCTGCATGGTGATCTCCATATCTATATAGGCCTCTAGATTGGCCAACTTATCTAATCCTTCAATTTGCTTGTGCTCATAAGGGCCTTGTCTGTTTGCCAATCTCCTCTTCAATATAATCTGATTTGGATCATATCTTCTTCCTTGCAACTGTGTAAGCCCAAATTCATTGAGTTTGGATTGAATATGAGGCAAAAAAGACTTTCTCTTCACCACAAAGGGACCTACCATGAACATAAATTTCATATTAGAAGCCTTGTGTGCTTTGAGGAAATGCTCAGTCTCTGAGATGACCCTTTGTCTTATAAATTCCAAAGAAAATATCTCGGGAATCATAAAAAATGGTAAAAGATGAGGTCCTTCCTAGCATCCGTATACCCAAATCGCAGTGGACTGAGTGAAAAGCATCCAGTCTCCCATCATGTTCTCCAGACTCGGCTGCAACGAAATCTTCATTTCTTCTAGAACTCTTGGCTGACCTGAACAAAAAATGAGACTGTATATCCTGGACATAATCTTGTTGATGAAGATGGGCATAGTGATCCTTTTGCACTCGATCAAAATGAAGGCAGTCTTCGTAAACTCGGTTTTGTTAGATCCCGTAAACATTCTCAAAAAGTGAGAGTAGTATCTGAAGTGTCTTAACAAGATGAATTTGACCATCTATTGATGTATGTTTTATGCAATGAATTTGTCAAAACTAATGCAGACTGACTGACCAGAAAGGAAGAAAATCAATAGGAACCCTAACATGACTTGTACCATAAACCTGTCATTATCTAACCCTAAAATTTGACTCAACAGAGAACACGCCCACTGGACTTCGACGATCATCACTCTTATACTGGCAGGCAAGGATAGACTCTCAGAATGATGTTCAGGCTTGACTATGGTCTGCAAAAATAGGGCTTTTACCTCAGGCAGGCATTCTCTATAAACCATGATCATTCTTTATTCTTCGAAGGGCTCTGACACTACGGGGGAGGTGTCTGGTATGTCAAGAGTGTGTCAGAGCGACAAATCATCTACTTTACATAGAACTTCTGACCCTAATTTGTTTAAAATGACTCTTTCTCCCTGGGAATATCGCTTTGCACACCAACTTACAAATTTAGGGAATGGGAAGAATGTTTCTATGATGTAAGGGGCGAAGGAGGCTTGAGCCGCTTCAAGAAAAGGTATGCGAGATCCAGCATTGTTCAACAAATTTGATTTAGACATAGAAACAGGTGAGATCATTGTCTCTGTGTCGAAAACGTCGAAATCTTTGTCAATTAGGGCTTCCTCCCTGGAGGAGATATCTAGTTCACTCATGGATAAAACAAAAGGATTGTCAGCCATGGTGAATAATACCTGATAAGCAGTGAAAAAACTGGTCTGGTTCGGTTCTGAACTTCGAAACTTGAATGGAAGTTTTGCACCAAATTTTCAAACGTTTGAATGCTTCAAATTGTCATAGAATAATGTTGGGGATTCCTCCTTCTATAGCTATCTATTGACATCAGGGGTTGGAGAAAAATAGTTTTGGATGAACCGCCTTTTGCCCCGATGTGCCTCTGAGGGTACCACATGTCCATGATTTAAACCACGTCATTTTTCCCTGGTCCCCCTTCCGTTGGTTAATTCTTTTGCGATTCCAATTTTTGATACACACTTCGACCATTGATCCATGCCGCTCCAATATCTACAATCCACGTTTTTCTTGGCATCTTTGTTATTGGGGGTTAAAAAAAATGGTTTTGGTCAGACAACCCTTTTCCCTGATGCACTTCTAAAGGCGCCACGCATCCCCCAATAAACTGCGATGGTTTTCCCTGGCCCGCTCTCGATCGCTTAATCTTTGCACTAGTTACATCTCTGATACGTGTCTCAACCATTGATCTGGGCTACTTTTGGGATCGACGGTCTGCTAAGTTTTACTCTTCATATCTCCACTATTTCATCCATACGCTATCAGGTATAGTTGGGTCCTCCAAATTATCACAGCTCTGTGGCGATTTAATCCTTCATTAAAATCCTGAAACTTGGACACCATCTGGGAATTATATGGTGATAACAAATACCATATTTCCTCTTCATTTCCTCTGCAAGTGATTTTTCCTTTGAATTATCGTCGAGGAATTGTGCGGGATCCATGCCCTTGGATGACAATCTTGTAATGTGTGCAATAAGCTCTATGTCTATTGAGACGATCTTGTCCAACCAAATGTCCCCGCCATGTGTGACTACTAACAATTGTTTGATGTAATCGCTTGCGTGTTGTCCTCTGCCAAACTGTGGTAAATACAATAGATCTAAAATGTTCATTTTCTCCAATTCAGTTGCCCATTGGAGTGGTTGGTCAATCAGTTCCCCAACTGCATTCACTCCCATGGTCTGTAAGTATACCCTCTTTGCAAATTTCGAGAACTTGTTTGTGTTTGCTACATCATGATCTGAGTATTTCAGCTTGTCGATATTCCCCAACAAGTATGGTTTCACCTGTACCCCATATGGTATACGTGACAAAAAAAGGGTTGCGATGGGTTGATTTTGAAGTGACCTAGATACTTGTTTCTTGTCTTTCTTCGGTGGTGGCTGGCTTGAGGTTCCAGTGGTTACCGCTTGTACTTCAGAATACCATTCTGGCCAACCCATGACATCTTCTATTGTTCCTTCTGGTGGGTGGTCTGACACAGTTGTTTGAGATTTGTCTGGCTCGACTTCTGCTTCCTTATTCTTCATCATTCCATTGACTCTCAGAGCTAATTCAGTGTTATTTAGTTGCGCCTCCTCCAGGGTTTCTGCATCATGGTTCTGTTGTTCTTATGTCTCCGCTGGCATGTCTACATTCATGCTCTCCATTGTTGGCTATTGGTTTTCTTCCACCACAAGTGTGGGGGTCATCGGTGTTGTATTTGGTGATGGGATTTCGTCAACATTAACGACCTACAATGACTATTGTTCGCCTTCATCCAATTGTACTCGTGACCTGGTTCTAACTCGGTTGTCTGGTAGTTTTTCTTTCTTGTTGTTGCTTTGGTGGTGCCATGGTGGTGAGTGTCAAATGTTTGCTGAGTTTGAATGATCTCTGTGAACTCTGTGGAATTCGCTCTGTGCTCCTTTTGTTCTATCACTCTCTACTTGTTCTCTTGTGACAAATAGACTCTTTTCTCCTGCGTTCGTACATTGTATGGGCATCACATGAAGCTTGTCGAGAACGCTACCTTAGTTATGGGTTCAATGCACCTATGGTTCTTTCTTACTTGCCATTAATATCTCTTTCCAACTCCAGTTGGCACGATGTGGAATCCCATTAATCCTTTCTGACATTCAATTTTGTATACCTCCGTATTTTCATATTAATTTTGTCATCTTTCTGTTTCCTGCTTGTTTCCACTTTTGAACTTGCTGTTAGCCTTATCCTTTCGAATTTTGTGTTTCTAAGTGTTCGTGCTCCTTCTTATTTCAATGCGCTTTGCCTCTATTGGTACTATTTAAAATTCAATTTTTTTTTTCACTGCGCAGTGGGTGGTCGACTGTCCTTGTACATCTTCATCTAACTCCCATTGATCATCCCTTTGAGTGCTGCACCTGATAAGTCTTTCAACTGTACAAATCCACCATTTGTGACAGATTTTACTTTGTACAGTCCTAGCCAGTGCATTCTTAACTTTCTTGGGTGCTGAAGCGCTTTGATGTCATACATCAATACTAGATCTCCTTCCTTGAAGGTTTTCTTCTTGATGTGTCTATCTTGCCAAGCTTTGTCCCTTGATTTCTAAACTTGTTGGTGAAATCCTACTAAGATCCGATCTGCCTCCATGGTCATCAACTGATTTAGTTTCTCTTGGACTGCACCTCATTCTGTCATGTGTGTAATTGCTGCTATGCACAAACTGGGTACCATAAATTCTAATGGCACTACTGCTTCTTGGCCATATACCAATTTAAATGGCGTGTACCCTGTAAAAATTTTACACGTAGTTCTGTAGGCCCACAATACTGCTAGTATTTTGAGTTCCCAATCGTCCCGATTGACATTACAGATCTTTGTCAGTGCATTCTACAAGATTTTGTTAAATGCCTCTACTGTTCCATTTGCCCATGGATGATATGATGTGCTCTTCTGATGATGGACTTCAAACACTTCGGTCATAGAGTTTATATTTTTGTTGATGAAGTGTGTGCCTTGGTCGCTCATCAAAACTCATGGGCATCCAAATCTAGTGATTACTTGTTCAAATAGAAAGTGTGTTGTTGTTTCTGCATTGCAATCCTTTACTGGTGCTGCTTTTGCCCATCTTATTAGGTACTCTGTTGTGGTGATGATGTACCTTTCTCCAATTCTTTTTGTTGGTGGGTTGATTGGTCCCACAAAGTCTATTTCCCATTTATCGAATCTTGAAGTGTTAATTGTGTTCATAGTGGCATCTCATCTCTTCTGTTGGGTTTACCTACCCTTTGAAAAACATCGCATATTTGACAGTACTCCTTTGAGTCTCGGTGAATGGTCAACCACCATAGTCCTACGTGCAATACCTTATTTGCGGTAGCTTTACCTGCGTAATTTCCTCCTGCTATTCCCTCATGGGCTTCTGTTAAAAATCTTGGTCTCTTGTGCTCTAACACATATCTTCGCAATATGCTATCTGCACCCATTTTGTATAGATGTCCTACGATCATTTGATAATCTGTAGCTCAGACTACTAGGTTTTTCTTCTGTGTAGTGTCATATTCCTGTGGCACAGTACCTGTGCTTAAGTATTGAATGATATCTGCAAAGTAGTCATCAATAAGATGGATTGAAAATAGTTGTGCGCCTGGGAAGTTGTCTTCTAAATTTGTATGTTCTTATCCATTTGTGACCCTTGATAGGTAGTCAGGTCCTGCATTCAATTTTCCTGGCTTGACTATGACTTCAAAGTCAAATTCTTGAAACAACAGTAACCATCGACAAATTCTCCCCCCCAACACTGGCTTGTTGACTAGGTATTTCAGGGCTGAGTAATTTGTGAACATCTTAAACTGTTTTCCCAATAAGTAGTGCCTGAACTTCTGCAGTGCATAGACCATAGCTATGATTTCTCTCTCGATAGTGTTATAGTTCTTCTCGTATTCTGATAGCTTCCGAATCACAAATTCTATGGGTTGATCCAAACTCCCCACCCTTGGTTGCGCCAAGATAGCTCCAAGTGCTATGGTTGATGCATCTACATGTACGTGGAATGTCTTTTCCCATTATGGAAATACCAATATTAGCGCGACGACCATCTTTTCCTTCAAGGTATCCAGGTCGTGTTGACACTCGTCGTTCCACTAAAACTTTGTATCTTTTCTTAACAATTTTTCCATTGGTGCGGTAATCTGCATGTATCCTTTGATGAACTTTCTATAGTGTCATGTGTGTCCCAATGTCGCTCTTAGCTGACAGACTATTTTTGGTGGTGGTAAGTTAACAATTACTGCAATATTTGCAAGATCTACTAATAATCCTTGTTTGCATACTATATGGCCCAATAGTATCCCAAATGGTGTTGTGAATATGCATTTATTTATGTTTAATTATATCTAACACTGTCTGCATCTTTCTAACATCAGTCGTACGACTTATACATGTTCTTTCAACAAACTATAGACTATCCAATCATCCAAGTATACCTCGAGAAAATGGTGGATGAATTCCTTAAACGCGGCTATGACTACTCTGAAAAATATTGTTGGTGCATTCTTCAGTCCAAACGACATGACTGTGTACTGGTAGGATCCCCATTCTGTCACAAACATGGTCTTGTATATGTTTTCCTGTGCTATCTTGATCTGATGGTAGCCTGCGAATCCATCATTGAATGAGTAAGCTTTGTGTCCTCCTATGTTCTATAACACTTCATTTGTGAAAGGTGTATGGAACAGGTCATGTACGCATGCATTGTTCAACTTCCTCAAGTTGACGAATATCCTTATTCCTCCTTGTTTTTTGTCCTGCACTGCCATCGGGCTTATCCATTCTGATTCCTTTATCGGTTCTATGATTCTGACTTCGAGCATCCTGTTGATCTCAGCTTCGACTTTCTACTTATATATTAGGTTCATTCTATATGGTCGTTGTCTAATCGATCCCACTTCAGTTCTAAGTGGTATCTTCATTTCTCCTAGCTCTTCGGCTATACCCTTCATTTTTGTAAATGTGGTGGGAAACAGGTTGTTGTACTCGCACAGTAACTTTGTTATTCTTTCTACTGTTTGTTCCTCCTAGTAATCTCCAATGTTGGCCATTTTGGGATTCTCGACTGTCCTAATGTTAACTTTATTCACCTTGATTGACGCAGAAATGACTTCTGATTTGATAGGTGGAGCCTCCAATTCTCTTTCTCCTTTTGCTTCCTCGATATAAACATCATGTAGATCATCTTCCTTTGGTGCATCTTCGTGCACATGGTAACAAGTCAAAAATTCCTTGATTGTCTATCTATTCCATTTTTTCTCTTATATTATGAGCTCAACTTATGATTCCTTGATAAATATCACCCCTCTTATCTTTCTAAGAGTTTCATCTATGGTGGAGTTCTCATGCCCAAATGAGAAAGTGACTGTAAAGTTCTTTTGCAATATCATCTAGGTCGCAATTCCTCTGTGCAGTTCCTGGTTTGTATACTAGTTTATTGGTATGACCTCTAGAGTGTGTATAAAATAATGGGGCCATTCCTCTGGGGGTGTCAATTTCCACAATGTTTTGCACTTCTCCAAGTGTTTCGCCAGTGCCCCCTATCCATCATACTTCTGTTGCTTGTTGTCTTTCTGCTTTGCGTCGAACCTTATGCATAGTAACCACTTACATTGGTACCAATCTGTGATTGTCTCTTTGTGTGCACCCCACCATATTGCAGGTGTGGCCTTGAGTGCTATATCAAGTGCTAAGAGTCTATGATTTTCTAAAACTTCATCTTCGTACTCTGCCAAGAATACTTCCATGTCATTTATCCCATGGAAACTGGGTAATTCCCTTATCTTCGTGCCTACCCATCTTACTACACAATCTATTCATGCACATCTTCTCATGGAAACTTTGTGTAGCCTTTGTTTCCAATTCTCTAAACCGGTGTACGAGTCTGTCGCACATGAAGTAATTCTCCTCCAACTGAGTACTTGATATGCAGTTGGGTTTACGTAATCCTCATCATGCATAGTTGTTCTATACAACTGGCTGATTTACTCTAAGTCTAAGTAATTAGGTTCTACAAACCTTTCCCCTTTTGATGGGTCTAATGGCGCGATGACCCTGTATTCCCCTAACTCAAATGTCATTTTTCTTGTCTTAAAATTTATTATGGCCTGGTTGTCAAACGCCCAATCCAAACCAAGCAATGATGGATATGTTTTTGTGTCGTCCACTATTTCAATCACTTCAAAGTCTACTTTAATGCACACTCCATCTAGGTCTATTATTACTCCCTTAATTCTACAGATTGGTAGGACTCTATGTTGGTTTTCTAATTTCAGTTGAACTGGTGAATATCCTAATGTGGGTTGTCCCATACATTTCCATATGTCTTCTTTGGTAATACATTCACTTCATATACTAGATCCAATATGATGTCTCCCATATTGAAGTCTCCAATGTTTGCATTCAGTCTGAACTCCCTACTTGTTCTTCTCCTGGTATGTAGGTGATTGACTATATTTTGTTCTAGTTTTCCTTCTGTCTCCATACTACATCTTTTTAATATGTTTTGCAGTATTTTCACAGATGATGGATCATTTAATACTTTGACACATGATTGCAAGAAGCCTTTGATTGTACTTACTTGTCCCATGGCATGTATCTCGTTGGTATGATCTAGTAATGGAGGCATCTCGTACTTTGGTGCTTCCTTGTTTTGCTACGCGGTTGAAGTCGTCACAATGTCCTCCTTCTAAAATTCTTGTTGGGCTTACTTAAATGTCTCCTTCTCCTTCTGCACGTCGAACTACTTCCTTGGCTCGACATTCTTCTTCACCCATTGGTTTTGTACTGGCTCTTGTCGAACTACATCATTCCCTTTTTATATCCTCCACAGGTAACTATGTTGATGTTTCGTCCTTCATCCCTTGCTTCGGATGAGATCCATTGAACATTTTGGTTATTCTAGTTTCTCTTTTCCTATATCTTTACTAATCATGTCGGACATTCTTCTGTATCATGGTCTGATGCGTGACAATACATACATGTTGTTGGTGGAAGTGGACATTCCCTTGCATAATGTCTTGGTTTTTGACAATTATGGCATACCACTGGTCCTCTACCTCGTCCAAAACCTCCTCTTTCTTGTCCTCCACCTCTGTATCCCACTCGATCCCCTCTTGAGGCGTTAAAATGAGGACTCGATAAAAAATTGCAATACGATCTCTTTGGGACTGTCTGGTATTTCTACATCATTGAGAAGCGATATGGGTCGTGGCCTGGTTTCTTGCAGATTTCGCACCATAGTCCTCCTGTTGGTAGTGGATTTGGCATTCCTGCTGCCATATACTACGTGAATGTTGGACATTCATTCTTGTGTTGTCCTTTTGTCCTACATGTAGTACACCAAATGACTTCTTATTTATCCTTATTCTTATTCTGGTTTAGCTGAAATGTTAAGTTCTTCAAATCCTCCTTCAATTCTTCAATGGCTGGATCTGTCTATTGATACCAATTTTCTTCCAGTTGTAGGGCTTCCTGTAGAGCCTTTGCCTATGTCTGAAACTTCTGTTGTCATAGTGGATACTTTAAGTGTGGTAATAATGAATTGACAAATACGTGCCTATGTTGCATATCAGTCATGAGATATTTCAACTTTCCCTTTAGTTGCTTGAATCTCTGGTCGATCTCCCATATGTATTCTCCTAGTTTCTGTCTAATTTCAATCATCTTGTTCATGTACTGATCCTCTAAAATCGGCTTCTGGAACTCATTGATCAACATTTTCTTGATGTCCGCAATTGTTCTGGTTGTCCTTGGTGGATTGTTTGTAGCTAAACTCATATACCAATCCAATGTGCGATCCCTTAGTGTAATCTCTAGCTGAGCCACTTTAGTATCTTTTCCTGTGATCTGTTTTTCTTCCCAAATCTTCTCACAGATGAACACATGTTTATTCAGGTCCTCTGACGCTTCTCCTTTAAATTCTGGTAACCTGAAGGTGGGATCATGTCTTGCCATTCCAAATGTTGAACTACTACCTCTGCGCGGTGTAGATACCTGATTAGTGTTGTCTGAACTGGATCCTCCAGTTTGTTTCTCCTTGCATAGATGTACTTCCTTCTTTCTGACTTCTTCTGAACTTCGATTGTCTAAATGGTGGTGTTCTATTTGGTGTATTAGTTGCACATGGGTTTATGGGTTCTACACTGACATTAATATGGATAGGATTTTTGCCTCTTCTTCCCGTTCCTAGACCTATTGTCTTCCTTTCATATGTTGCATGCAGGATTTCCTCAATTTGCTCCACATCCCGAAGATCCTCTACCTCTTCCCCATCACTTGCCAAGCCTTCTCTCACGGCTACGACTCTCTTATTGGTATTCACCTTATATTGGTAGGGTACTCTGCTACGTGTCTTTCCATTTGTTACCAATATCCACTTGATCTGGTCGTCATCCATCATGATCAGGTCTAAGGCTTCATCCTTCTTTTACTTATCCTTTCTTCCCATTTATCCTCTTTTTGTCAGTGCTTCCCCCCTTCCCCCATGTATGCAGGGAAATTTAGTTTTCTGACTCCAATGACATTAAACCTTTTTTGTATACCACTATCTTAATCAAATTATACTACAACCTAATGTACCTTCCTCAAGGTCCTTGTAGAAAATCCTTCTTCGGTGCACTGTACGACTTCATTGTATCTATTGCAAACTCTGTTATAAATCCTGCCACAATACCTTCGAGCCAAAATTCTACTGCGTGGTTGAACTTGTTATTCACGTGTTGTAATTGTTCTTTCTATATTGGGGTCCACTCTAACTGTCAGATCCATTTCATTTCTTGGTCATCCTTTATCCTTAGTATCCATTCTTGCAATAAATGTGGAAAATCACAGAAAAAGACTTCGTGTAAATCAATAAACATGTATTTCTCAAGGTATTTGTAGGGTGTTATTCTAGGGTTTATGTTATCTTTCTGTGAAAAATACAACTCTTTTGTCCTTAGCTAGCTTTTGATCTCTGCTTTTGTGGGATTCCACAGTCTCAACATCCCCTTCTAGCGACTCATTGCTTTTTTCTTTTCTTTACTCTTCTCTTGCTCAACTTATCTCATCTACTCAATCCTGTCATGTTCCTACCAATGGAAACAAAACCATTTTTTTTTAACTCTATCTTATATCCTTTCTAAGTTTATTGACCCAGGGATCATGTCTATTCAGGTTTCCAACAAAGCCTCTAAAACTATCGGCCTTCCTGGTAAACCAGAAGGCAACATAGCGCACGAGGTGCACTGCATCGTCTCACCTGAGATAGTCTTTATGGGTGGCTGCAATACTCATGTGTTTACAACCTAGGATTGAGTGAGAGATATGATAACTGTGGATTAAGAGTGACATTGTAATTTATTATCATAGAATATTGTTATCATGATTTACACAACAATACACTAACTCATTCATTAAGCTTATCAGTATCTACTGAAGGACAATAGAGGAATACATGCATTCAATCACATAACATAGATGTTATCATGGTTCACCCCTCCTGGGATACATCCATAAAGATATGGATCTTCTCTCTTTTATTATAGTAGTTCTTCATTACAACATCATGTGCGTTACAATTCTCCTCAGTTGGGCAAGATATATATGAGGCGGAATAAATCGCACCAGGCTCCTTAGCCTGCGATCTAACCCTCAAGATCTACCCTCTTTCGTCCTCCCTTAGATCAACAACTTACAAAAATAGGTCATACAATAAAATATTACATATATTTTGACTCTCTAGAATAACGATTAGTCTTTATAACAATCAACAAATCCCTCCTCTATGATACCTAAGTATCTATAATTATATGTTTCTAGCTCTTCATCCATTACAATACATTACCAAAACCCTAACCCTATCGTCATTAGGTCTTCCATGCATGTGCACGTTCTATTCTCCTGCCAGTTGTCGCTTTCCTCATGCATGCCTTCTTTCCCAAAATTGCTTTTCTTTCTGCTTTGGTCTGCCTCCAATAGTCACCGCAAGACAAATTTAAATTTCGAATTTGAACTTGTATGGTTGTTGTAAGCCTTACAATTAGGATTTGGACTTGTTAACCACTGCTTATTAATATGAAAACTAAATCTTCCTTAAGATCATTGCTTCTTTATTTCCTTCTTGAATTGAATAATTTGAGATCGTCGTCAAATTTTATTGAATTTCGAAATTTTGAAGTTTATTGTTCATTATTGATCCAGATAGATATTGGTGGCCACCCACCTATTCCAACTGGCTCCTCATGCCTATTTTTGGTTCAATGCGTCTTTTTGTACTTCTTTATAATTGTGAGTTCTACACTTCTAGGGTTTTCTGAAGCCTCGTGCATTCTCCAGGTGGATACAGGTGGGCGGTCTCCTAATCGAACTGGCTTATTTTGTATGTTTTCATGTTAACACATCTTGTTGTACTTCCAGGGCTGTTTTGGGGCCCTAAACATTGTTTTCTTGACTTGTCACAGTTACATTGTATATGAAGTTAGATTCTAACAGTGGAATGTGTATTTCTCTGAAATACCTTTCCAACGGGCTATCATGCGCCTAAAAAAAGGTCATATGCAAAAGTTATGACCCTAGGAAGTTGAGGTACCAAATTACACCAAATTACCCATAGGGCCCACATGACTTTTGGAGTTTCACCTTATAGGGTTAGGTTTTTGGATTTCTAGGGTTTTGGCATTCATGAGTAATATGAAAAGGGTCTCTAGAGCCTCATTATAATCCATTATTCTCAGACGGATGCACGTAGCAACCACATCTCTTCTCAGAGATAGATACCACCATTCGAGTAAGTTTCAGTTCTGTAGTTTTACAGTTTTAGCCTATTTCATTATTTAATAGAACCTATTGTTCACTGAATATTTGTGTTATTCTTCCTGTCTATGTTTTTATTCTATTTAGTATGTTAATCAATTTGTTCTGCTCCTAAATCCAGATAAGTGGTATCAGAGCGATATGCTCTGCATTTATTTTTCTTCATGCATGTCCCTGACAAGGTTTGGGTACAAGAAGTTGGGACTCGAACCAATCAAGCCATTACCATATCCTTCACGTTGAGCTCAACAACAACCCATGGGAGACAAAAAGAAATATTATGGAGCAGGAGATCCTATTAAAATGTTGTCCACAGGAGAAGAATCTTCATCAGGAGACCATGAAAACCCCTTCAAGGTACATGTAAATTTTTATATTCCATTATTTGAAGGACTGATAAATGGGGATGTTGTAGATAAATGGTTGAATCTTCTCGAAGGATAATTTTCAGTCTACAATTTTTCCGATCGGGAAAATATCACTTTTCCACTCCTCAAGGTTGATCCCCATGTTAAATACTAGTGGGATACTTACGCTGATCAAAGGGTCGTGGAGGAATATGAAATTTTTTTGGTGGCCTCTACATGGGATTCATTTCGAGATGCCATTAAATAACAATACTACCCTTTTGGAAGCTACGAGGACTAGTACACTAGATGGACCACCCTATGTCAAGAAAGGGACCAGACAGTACCAGACTTCACCAATATTTTCCATACCCTCTGCACCAAATTGGGTATCAAATATTTTGAACATTATCTGGTGCTCAAATACTGCGGTTGTTTGCATAGATACATTCAAAAAGAAATGGAGTTCCTAGACATCACCTCATTGGGCACAACTTATAGATACATTGTCAAGATTGAGCACAAATTTAAGCAGAAACAACGAGAGTTTGGATCTGCAAACCCCTCACAATCGAAGCCGGGAAAAGGAAACCCCAACCCACATAGCAGTGGACCAAGTCGAGATGGATGCCCTACAAACAATCCGTCCAATATGCA
This sequence comes from Picea glauca, assembly GCA_000966675.3. Taxonomy (NCBI): domain Eukaryota; kingdom Viridiplantae; phylum Streptophyta; class Pinopsida; order Pinales; family Pinaceae; genus Picea; species Picea glauca. The sequence goes on along the minus strand of JZKD02S1905184.1, from coordinate 305,524 downwards.
ACATAAGAAGGGAAATGAGAAGACGAAGAAGGACATGAGAAAATGTTGTGAGTACCATAAAAGTCCTTGGCACAACACCGACGAATTCTGCTCCAAGCAGTCCCTCGTGGTCGAGCTAAAGGCTTTCAAATCAGAGGTTGATTCTGATTATGAGTCAAATCCTGAAGGAGGGAAGCATATTATTGATGTTGAACCCAGTGCCATGGTCTCTACCACCAAAGTCTGGACAAGCGAACCAAAATAACCAGAGGAGGGGGAACACCTCTTTCACTCACAGATGTGGGTCAAGGGGGATCTGATTCACTACATTTTTGACAACGGTAGTGAGAAGAACCTGATCTCAGCAGAGGTCGTAAAGTGGTCGAACCTGCCAATGACACCGCACCTGTAGCCCTATAGCATCGACTGGCTTCGTCAAGGAAGAGATCTCTATGTTAGCCAATAGTGTCATCTGCCCTACGACATCAAGCCTTTCAAAGATGAGGTACTATGTGATATTTCTCCCCTTGAAGTTTGTGATGTTATTTTAGGACAACCATATTTGTGGGAGCGTCATGTTGTGTATGATTCTAGACCCCGTAGTGTTATTATTACTTTGGTTAGACAATTGTACAGGATCCCATAGGCGGCACCACCTATTGCTATTTCTTTAATCTCTTCTAAGAAATGCAGTAAGGTCATTTCACAGACCAAGAAGTTCGTCTTGTTTGTAATCTATGTTCACAGTAAGTAGAAGGTCACTGCCACATCTGTGGCCTCTACACAATGCCTCTCTTTGTAGCAAAAGCAAGTGGACAGGATCGTGGAATAATAAAGAGACATATCCGTCTCACCCACAGGGGTATCGACACACTACCAAGTCAATCATCCAATTGATCTGACCCCCGGAGAACCTCTACCGAATGGACCAGTCTATCGGTGATCGTTGATGGAAAATGATAAAATTAGGCATTAGATCCAAGAGCTTCTTCAAAAGGGGCACATTATACCCAAATCCCCCCCTTGCAGAAGCCCGATTGTACTGGTGTAGAGGAAGGATGGGAATTGGAAGCTCTACATTGATTACATAGCCTTAAACAAAATCACAGTTAGGAAGCACTACCCCATTCCCAGGATTGATGACCTTCTTGCCCAACTCAAGGGGGAAAAGTTCTTCAACAAGATTGACTTGAATTTTGGCTACCACCAGGTTCCCATCGAACCAACTGATGTCTTGAATACATCCTTCAAGTCTAAAGAAGGTCTCTACGAATGGCTATTCATGCCCTTTGGCTTAACAAATGCACCTGCCACTTTCGTGAGGTTGATGGATAATGTATTGAAACCCTTCACCAAATCTGTTGTGGTAGTATATTTGGATGGCATCCTCATCTTCAGTTGAACATGGGAGGAACACATGTGACATATTCAATAGGTTTTGAGCACTTTGCGAAAACATAAGATTTATGCCAACTTGGAAAAATTCTCTTTTGTCATGAACATGTTTCAATACATGGGCTACATTGTTGATGAGAATGGGGTACATGTTGATCCAACTAAGATCTAAGTCATCAGTGATTGGCCAGCCCCGACCACATTGACCGAGCTTTGAAGCTTCTTGGGACTCGCCAATTGTTACCGACGGTTCATGTTGGGATTCTCCCATATTTCCTGGGCCCTCATCCAGGTGACCAAGCGCGGTGGTATGGACAAGTTCGTGTGGGGAAAGGAGCAGAAATGAGCATTCAAATATCTAAAGCATCATTTTTGCTCAGCTCCACTACTCTCCTTTCCTGATCTGCAACAACCATTTGAGATTGAGACTGATGCATTTGACTATGTTGTGGGCACAGTTTTCACTCAGCACATGCATCCTGTGGCATACCATAGTGAGACACTCTCTGATACTGTCCGAAAATACCCCACCTATGAAAAGGAAATGTATTCCATTGTACAAGCCTGTCGTCAATGGAAACATTACATTTTGGGGAAAGAGATGATCATACACACTGATCGCAAGCCTATGCAGTTCATACAGAAATAGGGGAAATTGCAGAACGACCACCATCAGAAGTGGTCCACCTACCTACAAAAATTCCATATCAACATCAAGTATAAGACAAGTATCTCCAATCATGTCGGTGATTGCCTAAGTCGACCTCTTGTGGCTGCACTTACCACTGTGCTCCATTCCTGTGGACATGAAACATCTGAGTGGCCCCAACTTTACCAACAAGATCTAGAATTTGCCACCACATATCATCTCTTGGGTACAGATGCCATTGTCACTCATTTTCACATTCATGACATACTCTTATGCCACCTCGACCATCTCTATGTTCCTACAAGCAAGCGTGCAAATTTGATTTGGGAAGCCCACTACAATCGGGTGGCAGGACATTTTTGTGTCGAGAAAACTGTGGTCATTCTTCAAAAACATTTTATTGGCCAAAATTTTGACATGACGTCAGAAAATATATCAGATATTGCACTGTCTGCGCCATTTCCAAGCCGATCATCAAGAAGCAAGGTTTATACACCCCTCTTCCTATTCCTGAGACGTCATGGGAATCCATCTCCATGGATTACGTGTCTATTTTGTCGTCTACCAAGCATGGAAATGACTACGTGTTTGTGGTCGTTGATCGATTTTCAAAGATGGTCATCCTCTCAGACTGTAAGAAGAATGTCACAACAATAGATACTGCCAAGCTCTTCTTCGAACGAGTTTGGGTTCACTTTGGGATACCACAGATCATCATCTCCAACCAAGACAAGAGGTTCCTCGACACCGAGGTCGTTAATCAGATGATTGTGCACATCCCGTGCATGCACAATTCTAAGCATCCACATACATGGGATGAGAGTCTCCCATATGTCCAACACAGTCACAACAGGGCTCTCCATAGTTCCACTGGCCATAGCCCATTTCAGGTGGGTCTAGGATTCCAACCCTTGGGACCCATTGATGTTGCACTTCCTCTTGAAACCACATATATCGACTCTTCCCCTGATCAGTCTGCGATTAACAAAGGCACCAGATTCATTGAATGGATTCATCACATCCACTAACAGGTCCAGGATATTTTTCAGAAATCCAATGCTAAGTATAAGCAACGACATGTTAAACACGGGCTATGACACCAGTTTTAGGTTGGCGACAAATTCTGGTTACATTTGTAGAAGGATCGTCTCATCGGGCCCCATTGGAAGCTTCTCCCACTTCGTTATGGGCCTTACACTATCACCAAGGCTATGGGTAACAATGATTTTGATCTCAACACTCCACCCTTCCTTGGTCTGCATTCAGTATTCAATGTGGACCTCCTTTGACCATATTTTCCACCATTATTGGACACCTCTGAGATCGTCGAACAACTGACACCAACAAATCTTAACCCTGACTACATGGAACAAGCATCCATTGATCAAATACTAGACACACAAGTCAAGGGCACTTGCCAACGACGGATCTAGGTTTATTGGGTTGTCAAGGCAGGGAAAATCCTACACTAAGGCAAGTGGCTCGCCCAAGTCCAAATCCGGTAGAAGTTTCCTCACCTGATGGGGGAACTCAATGAAATGGAGACCATTTCTTCCTAGTGGGGGGAGGATTGATCCAGGTGGATATTGGTGGCCACCCACTTATTCCAGTTGGCTCCTCGTGTCCTTTTTTGGTTCAACACGTCTTTTTGTATTGATTTATAATTGTGAGTTCTACACTTCTAGGGTTGTTTGAAGCCTCACACATTCTCCAGGTGGATACGGGTGGCCGCTCACCTAATCCAACATGCTTATTTTGTATGTTTTCATGTCTGTACATCTTGTTTTACTTCCATGGCTATTTTGGGGCCCTAAATGTTGTTTTCTTGACTCGCCATAGTTAGACTATAGACGAAGTCAAAGTATGATGGAGGAATGTGTAGTTCTCTGAAAGAACTTTCCAACAGGCTATCATGCGCCTAAAACAAAGGTCGTATGCAAAATTTATGACCCTAGGAGTTGAGGTACCAAATTACACCAACTTACCCATAGGGTCCACAAGACTTTTGGAGTTTCACCTTCTAGGGTTAGGTTTTTGGATGTATAGGGTTTTGGCATTCATGAGTAATATGAAAAGGGTCTTTGGAGCCTCATTGTAATCCATTCTTCTTAGACAGATGCCTGTAGCAGCCACATTTCTTCTCAGAGATAACTACGACCATTCGAGCAAGTTTCAATTCTATAGTTTTACAATTTCATCCTATTTCATTATTTAATAGAAGATATTGTTCATTGAATATTTGTGTTATTATTCCTATCTCTGTGTTTATTGTATTCAGTCTGTTAATTAGTTTGTTCCGCTCCTAAATTCGGATCAATTATAGAATCTGTTGCATTGATTAAAATGAAAATTTTAGAGTCGCTACAAAAAGAAACTAAAATTTCAATCCAAGTCTAAAACACACTTTTAATTGTATATTTATTTTGAATCTTGAGAGGGATTTCATTATGATCATCACTTATCATCTTGATTTTTTGGAATTAAAACATGTGGTGATGTGGTAGTGTAAATTTTGAAATCCAACTGGAATAATGTTACTTGCTCTCTACACCGGTGGTACCTCAGATCCTTACTAGCATCTCTATTTTTAATTAATAGTAAGTAATGTCCATCAGTTTTTAACTATAGAAAACCCAACTTATTTCATAAATTTCGACTTTGTAGGTTTAATGCATATATATCGTTACTTATGCACACTCACACGTTGAATGGTTGGGTGTAGATATCATTTGGTATATCTCAAGATCACTGGTAGTCCATTTCCAGATTGAGTAGGTTCTTCCAAGGGTATGACTATTGGATGGTCACCTTAGTTATTCTTTTTCCAAGTTTGTCATTTATCCAAGAATCACAATTGATCGAGTCCTCAAACTTGATATTCAGATTATCCTTCCACCTATAGGAAACCGTTAGTTGATGTTAAATAGTAAAAGACTTGTTTAGAGAACATGAGTTCTTAGACTAAAGGTGGTATTATAATTTATCAAAACTTCAGTTGACTTCTCTTTAAATTTTGATAACTTAACTATCGTAGGTAATTAACATCTTGTAACTATCAAATATTTGATAATAGATAAATATATTAGACCTATAATGGTTGTACTAATAATTCTATTGTAAAGAACAAATGAAATTATGTTTAATAATTATTAAATATTTACACTATAGAAGGTAAACTCATTAATCAATTTCTAAAGACTCCTTGCAATGGAATCCTTTTATGAATAAGGCTTGCGCTAGTGATGAGCTTAACTTTTATAATTTACCTTCCCAATTTGATTGTAAGTTAGGAGTGATTATGGAGTTATTATAGGATATTCATGTATTTCTTGTGGTACATTTGTTTAGATAGTGAATAATTAATTGCTACTTGTATTCTTAAAGGAAATAAATTTAGTTTAATGTTGAATATAAATTATTGTAGTATTGTTAGGGAGCAAGTAAATTTTGTCTAGATAATGAACAAATAATTATTTTGTATTCTTATAAAGATGGTACATTTGTCTAGATATTGAATAATTAATGTTACATCTAGGGAAGAAAATTTGTTAATGGTGAATATTAATTATATGATGGTATTCATAAAGAGAAGGCATATTATCTAAACGATGAGTAATTATTAGTGTTTGTAATCTTTAAGGGAAGGAAACGTTTGTCTAGTATAAGGAGTATTTGAATGTTTTAATTTGCATTATGATAAAGTACCTTACTGTTACTTTAGTCCCGAGTCTATAATTGATTTGGTTGTGGGAATAGATACCTCCATGTTCTTCAAAAAAGTCGCTAGTCTTGAGACCTTAAATGGTTAAAATCAATTGTATGAATTCTGGACTTGAGCATTGATTATGTGTCTTGGAGGTCCTAACCTTTCAGGGTAGGTTGG
>JZKD02S1905184.1:279883-294454 GCA_000966675.3 Picea glauca | reverse complement strand
AGTTCCCTTGACCTGTGTGTCCACGATCTGATCAATGGCTACTTATTCCATGCAGTCAGGGTTGAGCTTTGTTGGTGTCAGTTGTTATGCGATCTTAGAAGTGTCCAATAATGGTAGAAAATATGGCTAAAGGAGGTCCACATTGAATATTGGATGCAGACCAAGGAAGGGTGGAGTGTTGAGCTCAAAAGCATTGCTACCCACAACCTTGGTGATAGTGTAAGGCCCATAACAAATTGGGCAAAGCTTTCGATGGATCTCGGTGAGATTCTCCTTCTGTAGATGTAACCAGACTTTGTCGCCAACCTAAAACTAGTGTGGTACCATGTGTTGATTATGGCATTGCTTGTACTTAGCATTGGATTTCTGCAAAATATCCTGGACCTATTGGCAGATGTGTTGAATCCACTCAATGAATCTGGTGGATTTTTTGATCGTATATTGATTAGGGGAATATTTTGTCTGTGCAGTGGAAAGAGGGAGTGCAAAATCAATGGGTCCCAAGGTTTGGAATCCCATAACCACTTGAAATGGGCTATGGTCGGTGGAACTATGGAGAGACATGATATAACTATGTTGGACATAGAGGAGACTCTCATCCCATGTTCGTGGATTCTTATAATTGTACATGTGCTTGATGTGCACAATCATCTAATTGACGACCTCTGTTTGTCCATTGGTTTGGGGGTGTAAAGAAGTGGATTTTGTGAGCTTGGTGTCCAACAGAGACTAGAGACTCTACCAAAAGGTGCAAAGGAACCTGTTGTCTCAGTTGGAGATGATGGTCCGTGGTATCCCAAAGTGGACCCACACTCGTTTGAAGAAGATCTTGGCAGTATCTTCCACTGTGACATTCTTCTTATAGGCTGTGAGGATGACCATCTTCAAAAACCGATCAATGACCACAAACACACATTCATTTCCTTGCTTGGTGGATGACAAGACATACATGTAATCCATTGAGATGGATTCCCAAGGCTTCTCAGGAATTGGAAGAGGGGTATATAAGACTTGATTCTTGATGTTTGGCTTGGAAATGGCATAGGTATTGCAAGATATGATATATTTGTTGATGTCCTATCTAAGTTTTTGCCAATAAAAATGTTTCTAAAGAACGACCACAGTTTTCTCTACGCCAAAATGTCTTGCCACCCGACTGTAGTGGGCTTCCCAAATCAGGTTTGCACGCTTCCTTATAGGAACACAGAGATGGCCCAAGTGGCATAAGAGTTCTTCCTGAATGTGAAAATCAGTGGCATTCTTGTACCCAAGAGTTGATATGTGGTGGTGAAGTCCGGATCTTGCTGATAAAGTTGGGGCCACTCAGAGGCTTCATGTCCACGAGAATGGAGAACAGTGGTGAGTGCAGCCACAGGGGGGCGAGTGAGGCAGACAATGACACGATTGGAGATACATGTATTATACTTTATGTTGATATGAAACTGTTGTAGGTAGGTGGACCACTTCTGATGGCGGTCATTCTACAATTTTCCTTATGTTTGTATGAACTACAGAGGCTTGTGATCAGTGTGTATGATCATCTCTTTCCCCAGAATGTAATGTTTCCATTGATGACAGGCTTGTAAAATGGAATACATATCCTTGTCATAGGTGGGGTATTTCCAAACAGTATCATAGAGTGTCTCACTATGGTATGCCACCAGATGCCCATGCTGAGTGAGAACTACGCCCATAGCATAGTCAGATGCATCAATCTCAATATTGAATGGTCGTTGCAGAACGGGCAAGGAGAGTACTGGAGCTGAGAACAAGCGATGCTTAATAACATCAAATGCTCGTTGTTTCTCCTCCCCCCACATGAATTTGGCCCTACCATCACCCTTGGTCACCTGGCTGAGGGCCCATAAAACATGGGATAATCCCAACACCAACTGTCTGTAGAAGTTGGATAGCCACAGAAAGCTCTGAAGCTCTGTCAATGTGGTCAGGGTTGGATAGTCATGGATGACTTGGATCTTAGTTGGATCAACATGTACCCCATGTTCATAAACAATGTAGCTGAGGTATTGGACCTTTTTCATGCCAAAAGAGCATTTTTCCAAGTTGACATATAGCTTGTGATGCCGTAGATTGTTCAAAACCTATTGAATATGCTGCATGTGCTCTTCCCACATTCTTTTGAAGATGAGGATGTCATCCAAATATACCACCACAAAGGAGTTTTTGAAGGGTCTCAATACATCATCCATCAATATCATGAAAGTGGTTGGTGCATTTGTTAAACCAAAGGGCATGAGTAGCCATTCATAGAGACCTTCCTTAGACTTGAAGGTTGTCTTCCATACATCAATTAGTTCGATGGGAACCTGGTGGTAGCCATACTTTAGGTCAATCTTGCTAAATAATTCCCCCCCCTTGAGTTGGTCAAGAAGGTCAACAATCCTGGGAATGGGGTAGCGGTTCCTAACTATGATTTTTTTAAGGATTTGTAATCAATGCAGAGTCTCCAAGTCCTATCCTTCTTCTGCATGAGTACAATCGATGTTCCGCAAGGGGAGGAGTTGGGTCTGATGTGCCACTTTTGAATAATCTCTTGGATCTGATGCCTAATTTCGTAATTCTCCATCAGAGCATAGATAGACTAGTCCATTAGGTAGAGGCGCATTGGGGGTTAGATTAATTGGATTCTTGACTTGGCAATGTGTCGATACCCCTCTAGGTGAGGAGAAGATGTCTCTGTATTATTCCACGATCTCATCCACTTTCTTATGTTGCGAAGAGAGGCATTGTGTAGAGGCCACAGATGTGGTGACAACCTTCTGCTTACTGTGAGCATGGATCACAAAGAATATGAACTTCCCAGTTTGTGAAATGACCTTACTACATTGCTCAAAAAAGATTAAAGAAATAATAGTAGGTGACGCTACCTCTAGGATCCTGTACAATTGTCTACCCAAAGTAATAATAACACTACAAGGTATAGAATCATACACAGCATGACACTTTCACAAATATGGTTGTCCTAAAAGAACATCACAAACATCAAGGGGAGAAATATCACATAGTACATCATCTTTGAAAGGCTTGATGTCGTAAGGAAGACGACACTTTTGGTTGACACAATGATCTCTTCCTTGGCGAAGCTAGCCCATGGTGTAGGGTTGCAAGTGCGGTGTCATTGGCAGGTCCAATCACTTGATGACCTCTGCTAAAATCAGGTTTTTCTGACTACCACTGTTGACAATGAAATTAACAAGATACCCCTTGACCCACATCTGTGAGTGAAAGAGGAGTTCCCCTTCCTCTGGTTATTTTGGTTCGCTCGGTCGGACTTTGGTGGTAGCGACACTGGCATTGGGTTCAACATTGATAATCTTCTTCCCTCCTTTAGGATTTGACTCGGAATCAGGATCAGCCTCTGATTCAGAAGCCTTCAGCTCGACCACTAGGAAGGGAGTTCAGAGGGACTTCTTGGAGCATCATTCTTTGATGTTGTGCTAAGGACTTTTATGGTACTCACACCATTTTCCCATGTCAATCTACGTCTTATCATCGCACTTCTTGTGTTGTAGCTTGGAATGGTTGTTCTTAGAGTGGCCATCTCGACTTGGTCCCTTGCTATGTTTGTTGGGGATGCCTTTGTCCTGCTTCAGTGGTGAGGGGTTTGTAGATCCAAAATCTCATCATTTCTGCTTAAATTTCTTCTCGATCTTGATAGCGTATTTATAAGCCGTGCCCAAAGAGGAAATGTATCTATGCAAAAAACTGAGGTATTTGAGCACCATATGATTCTCAGATTCTTTGATACCCAATTTTGTGCGTAGGGTATGGAAAATATTGGTGAAATATGGTACTATATAGTCCCTTTCTTGACGTAGGGTGGTCCATATGGTGTACTAGTCCTCATAGCTTCCAATAGGGTGGTATTGTTCTTTAATGGCATCTCGGAAGGAATCCCATGTAGGGGCCACCATAAATATTGTAGATTCATCCACGACCCTTTTCTCAGAGTAAGTATCCCACCAGTATTTAACATGGGGAACAACCTTGAGGAGTGAAAAAGTGATCTTTTCCCTATCGGAAAAATTGTGGACTGAAAAATTTCCTTTGAGAAGATTCAACCATTTATCTATAGCATCTACATCTATCAGTCCTTCAAATAATGGAATATCAAAATTTACATGTACCTTGAAGGGGGTTGCATGGCTGTTGGATGAGATGCTTCGAAGGATCTGCGCGAAGTTGTCCATCATTTGTTCCTTTGTCGCACAAGGGATTCCTCAAGCAACATTTTAATAGGATATCATGCTCCATCATCTTTCTTTTCATCCCCCATGGGTTTTTGTCGGGCTTAGAGCAACCAATATGGTAATGTCTCAATTGGTTCAAGTCCCAACTTCTTGTACCCATATCTTGTCGAGGACATGCACGAAGAAAAATAAATGAAGAGCAGACCGCTCTGATACCACTGACCCGAATTTAGGAGAGGAATGAACTGATTAATAGACTGAATACAATAAAAACAAAAATATGGAAAATAACACAAATATCCAGTGAACAATATCTTCTATTAAATAATGAAATAGGATGAAACTGTAAAACTACATAACTGAAACTTGCTTGAATGGTGGTAGCTATCTCTAAGAAGAGATGTGGTTGCTAAACACATCCGTATGAGAAGAATCAATTACAATGAGGCTCCATAGGCCTTTTTTATATTACTCATGAATTCCAAAACCATAGACATCCAAAAACCTAACCCTAGAAGGTGAAATGCCAAAAGTCATGTGGGCCCTATAGGTAAGTTGGTGTAATTTGGTACCTCAACTTCCTAGGGCCATAACTTTTTCATACAACCTCTGTTTTAGGTGTGTAATAGCCTGTTGGAAAGGTCTTTCAGAGAACTAGACATTACTATATCAAACTCTAACTTTATCTACAATTTGACTATGGTAATCCAAAAAAAACAACGTTTAGAGCCCCAAAACAACCCCAAAAGTACAACAAGATGTGTTGACATGAAAACATACAAAATAAGCCAATTGGATTAGGTGAGAGGCCACCTGTATCCACCTGGAGGATGTGTGGGGCCTCTGACATCCCCGGAAGTGTAGAACCCACAATTACAAATAAGTACAAAAGAACATGTTGAACAAAAACAGACACAAGGAGCCAGTTGGAATAGGTGGGTAACCACCAATATCCACCTGGATCAATGTTCCTAATGTTGTGGAAATTCTTTTGAAAGATAAGAATATTAATTTGAAGGTTTATCTCTAGCTCAACTCCATGATTATATAATACAGTTCTGGCAAGAACATTGTTTGGAAAAAAGATTCTCCAAATATTTTAAGAGATATTCATCAACTTTTTCTCCAAGTTTCTATAAATATGTTGTAGGGATGCGTAATTGGGGATGTGTTGCTCATAACCATGGACATATTCAAAGTATATTAAGTCTAATAATAATAAGAAGAATCTATTTTACACCATCCCCACAATATTTCATCCAAATAAGACCTACAAATATAAAAATACTTTGAAGTCTAAGAATTTTCATAAAAGCATGCATTATCTAAAAAGAATAACTTCACCAACAAAAAAAGAAAAATGTTTTATATGTGGAAAGAAATGACATTGGGCACAAAAGTATCCCTCTAAAAATAAAAATTGTTTCTTGTTACTCTATTCACATATGAGTTAGATCCAACATGGTGGGATCTAGCTATGTGCTCACCGTGTGAATACCCTCAGGGAGAAGTAGTATTCCTCCCTATTGAAGTTGAGAGAAGTGGTGTACATACTCCTGCCCTCAATAAATTTGTCTCCTTTGAGTCTTCATCAGAATTTAACTCACCAAATTTGGGAGGATGTGATTGCCCTCCTGAACCTCCTGAATATTCATTATGGATGTTTTCCATTCAAAAAAGAAAAGAAACAAATTTGAAACAAAGAGTTGCAGAAATAGATAAAGAATTATCTGAGATTCCAATATACCAGTATGTGTTAAGAAAAGATCTCAAAGAAGAAAATAAAATAATCTTAGCACAATTGAAAGCTTGCTGCAAAGAATTGTAGGTTGTACTATTTTCAGTCAATTTGATCTTAAGTCTGGTTTCTACCAGTTTGGGAATGAAGCCAAAGATAAATACAAAACTGCTTTTGTAGCCCCACATTGTAAATATCAGTGGAAAGTCCTTTAATTTGGAATTAATAATGCTCCCTTCGAATTTCAAAAGAGAATGGAAGATATTTTCAATAATTATAAGTGGGATTTAGTTTATATTGACGACATTTTAATTTTCTCCAATAATTTGTATGAACACTTAAAGCACCTACAAGAATTTTACAGATTATTCTTACATCATGGATTAGTACTTTCAAAAAGCTAGATGGAAATTGGAAAGATTGAAATTGATTTATTGGGCTTCAAAATCAATAAAGGACAAATAATCCTTAAGGATCACGTCCTAAAAGTGTTCAAACATTTTCTAGATCAAATCTTAGACAAAGTGTAGCTACAAATGTTTCTTGGTAGCCTCAATTGTATCAGGTAATTTTATCGAGAATGAGCTAAAAACATACATCCAGTTCAAGAAACATTGAAAAAAAATCCTATAGGATGGAATGAAGAAATAACAAAATTTGTCCAAAGAATCAAAATAAAAGTTTGTCAACACCCTCCTTTATCCCTTCCTCAAGGCACTAGGGAAATGATTATATAATTAATGCCTCAAACAAATCATGGGGTGGTGTATTAATTGAGAAGCATAATACAATAGAACACATATGTGGATATGCTTTTGGATCATTCAGAGGAGCTCAACTAAATTTCCTCTCCATCCACAAAGATATTCTTGGAGTCAAGAAGACTATAAATCACTTTAAATTATATTTGAAGCTAGTCAAATTTATTATCAGAACCCATCTTAAGATAATACCTAGCATATTCAAGAACGAGAATTTGATTGTTGAAAATAGTTCCAAGATATTGAAATGGTTTATCTGGTTGCAAAATTTTGACTTTGAAATTGATTATAAACCTGGATATCTAATGCAATGTCCCTAATTCGAACCCCATTTATAAATGTACATATAGTATGGTGAGTCATTAGTACCAAGTGTAAATGCAAATGTATATATAGGTTGGTGAGGCATTGACACCTAGCTTTGTTTTTGCACACACCTGAATAGTGTTGATATTATGGTAGTTGCGGAAGGTATTAAACCTCCACGTGTAACCTTGACAAGACTAGAATATTTCAGGAAGCAATAAGAAACCCTAAATCATTGGACACAACCCTAGAAGACAAGTTGACTAAAGAAAATAATTAATATTTAGTCTTTAGCCTCCAGAAAGAGAAGTCGACCCATAAATCTAAGAAAGAGCAGTATAAATACAAGATTTTAGAGCTCATTTGGACACACACAGCTCACAACTGCAGAAATTTAGTAAGTGCGCAAGTTTTGAGAGTAGCTACATCTACTGCAACTTATATTTTTGATTTTAGGCTTGCACTTTCTCTTGGTTATGGTTTGCAATTTATTCTTGGTACGCTAGCTATGGAGAGTGATACGCTACCTTGTTTTGATATTGGTTCTAGGATTTACTTCCAGAATTATTCTCTTTGCCAAGGTTAAGGTGCTCGAGGGTGGCTTCGGCCTATGGTTGGGTGACAATATTGATATATTTTCTATGGTGAAATGAGCACACCTAGTTTTCTAATAGGTTATGGTCCCACACTATATTTGGAAAAGTCTAACTGTTGTAAGATAGATTGGGAGGATTTGCTTAGTTATAGTTGCAGTTGCAGACAAAGTTTTGTTGCAACAATGAAACCCTAACCCTCTTTCTAAGGCACCTTAAGTGAATAACTTGACCTAATTCCTGGATATCCTAGTGCGTCGTAACCTAGCGCATCTCTTGATACTCTCAGCAAGTCAGGACATTGAGTTTGAGTTTTTGGTCAAAGTCAAAGGTTGACCAAGTCAAAGTCAAAGATTTACCAATTCAAAGCAGTCATGACTTACTCTATGAAGTCAGAAAACAAGTTAGAAGGGGATTCTAACTTCAGAGAATGGAAGACAAGGATTGACCTCATCCCTTCTAAGAATAAAGTGTTGGATATTGTGAAAGGAAAGATCGTGGAACCACAGTTTCAAGAAGGAAAAGAGAAGGAACCTCAAAACATGTATTTATGGAGACGTTTAAGGACAATGAAATCAATTCTATGAGTATCATAGAGAGATAAAATACCCCTTGATCCCTACATCTCTCATCTTGACTCATTTAAGAAGATGTACGATGCCCTAACTAATCTGTTCTCAGTCAGAAACATTGGATAAGTAATGAGCCTGAAGAATGATCTTTGTGACATGAAAATGAATGATGATGAAAGCATAACATCATACTTTTTAAGAATATCTCAGTTAAGAGACCAACTAAAATGTATTGAAGAAATCATTTCAGAAAAGGAACTGGTAAATATAGTACTCAATGGCCTTCCCAAGACATGGGATGCATTTTCTGCAAGCATGAACACAAGAAAGGAGTATCCCACATTTGAAGGACTTTGGACCTGTTGTGCACAAGAAGAATCAAGGATTAAAGAAAAAGAGAAATCCCAAAATAATTATGAAGATCAAGCCTTCACAACAAAGTTCAAGAATTTCAGAAATAAGAAGAAGTTTGGCTTGAGGAAGAAACCAAATCAAGAAAGGGATATGTCAAAGATACAATGCTTCAACTATTGAAAATATGGTCACTACAGGAACCATTGTCCTGAGTTAAAGAAAAGGAAGGGAAAATATGAAGCATCAGTTTTCGAAGAAAGGGAACCCTCAAAGAAGGCCAAGTAGGATAAAACGAACTTCTTCTTCTAAGTCAAGGTAACAATATTATTCAAATTTCTTGTACATACCATATTTACATAGTTCTTGTACATATCATGTATATCTATTTCTTAGAAGATAGGGTTTTCAAAGGAAACAATACCTATGGAAAAATAAAAAGATAAGGGTTACTATCATGATGACTACAAGTCAAGCAATACACATGAAAAGATGAAGTATGTTGACAATATTTGGTAACAATTCCTATGGAAGCTATTATATAAGTAACAATTGCCAGATAAATCGAAATTAGAATCAAACCTGAAGAGACCTAGAAAAAGACTTGTGATACTTTGCAAAAGGAAATAACGATGCAGACAGAAGTGTGGACTCTCTTAGACGGAGGGAGGTGATTACAGAATTCCAAAAAAAGAGCATGCATTCATGTATGAAGCAAGGATTAGGAGGGAGGTAATCCTAAATGATATTATCCATTGAGTATTGTGAAGTATTTTTCCTTGTTTCCATTGAACGTAGTAGCCATGATAAGCATCATGTGTTCAGAAGAAGTCTTCTTCCAAAAAAAGCCTCAAAGTATCCTTGGTTGTCCATATACATCCATGATCCTATGATGAAAGGAAGAAGTTGGAATCTTCAGGGCATGGAATCTATAGAAGACTCCATGGACCCAAGAGATAAAGAGAAACATGAGGAAGAAAATGAAGATTCCAAGAAAGAAAGAAAATCCAAAACAACCAGTTATTATACCAAGAATCACAAGACTACCAGCTTGGTTTGAACCCACTATGAAATTAGAAAAATACGTGTGATACATTGCAAAAGGAAATAACGATGTAGACATAAGTGTGGACTCTCTTAGATGGAGGGAGCTGATTATAGAATTCCCCAAAAAGAGCATGCATTCATGTATGATGAAAGGATTAGGAGGGAGGTAATCCTAAATGATATTATCCATTGAGGATTATGAAGTATTTGTCCTTGTTCCCATTGAAAGTAGCATCCATGATAAGCAACACGTGTTCAGAAGAAGTCTTCTTCCAAAAGAAGACTCAAAGTATCCTTGGTTGTCCATATACATCCATGATCCTATGATGAAAGGAAGAAGTTGGAATATTCAGGTCATGGAATCTATAGAAGACCCCATGTACCCAAGAGATAAAGAGAAACATGAGGGAAAAAATGAAGATTCCAAGAAAGAAATAAAATCCAGAACAACCAGTTATTATACCAAGAATCACAAGACTAACAGCTTGGTTTGAACCCACTAGAAGCAATCAAGCAGAAGAAATGGAAGTTATGATGAAGAACAATATATGTAAGAAATTGTGAAAGGGAGTTATGAATAGAAGCATTGTGAGATTCAGAACTAGAGGTTCTTCCAGAAGGAGGAGAAGACTGTGATAACAACTTGTTCTCGTAAACCAGATATACCTCTGTCTGAGCTATTATATCTCTTGCAGTATCCATTGATTGAATTTTACATCAGTTGGTTGTAAAATATTTGTATTCCCAATAGATAATTTGAGGAAGAAGATTATGTAGAGAAATATCAAGGTTTTGAGGTATACCAGAAAGATACCCATGTATGCAAATGGAATAAGACCTTGTATGGATTCAAGAAACTTGATGCAGAGTATCTCATATACAACAAAAGTCTGATGAAAAACTTCTATGACAGAAATAGTGTATCAGAATGGTTACTTAGAACTTCGGGATGATGGATTGTTAATCCATGGAAAACTCTCATGATGACAGAAGAAGTGCTACTTGGATGTGTTTTAGTTTGAGACTTTCCACAATGTCATGAGCTAGCAGTAAAAAGAAGTGTTGAATTCGACCATAATATATTGTAATGATGAGAGCTATGTGAATACTTCAGAGAAAACCAATGTCCCATGACAAGACCGAAGTACATTAAGATCAAGCATTATATTCTTTGTGATAAAGTCCAGAAGAAAGAATTGTTTCTCCATTATATCTCCACCGGCAAGAAAATAGTAGATGTTTTGATAAAGCCTATGTTCAAGATGAAAAGTATGTGTACTTAAGAGACAAGTTGGGGCTCGTGGAGACAACTTCCTTATTGGAAAAGGAAGTGATTACACCCAGGTTGGGAGGGAGCACTACTATGTTATTGATTCATGGACAATCATTTTCCATTTTGGAAAATGGTCCAGGATGCGCAGTTCCTTTCTAGTTCGAAAAGTGGTTTGATATTTCTGATGGACAAGAATTTTCTAGTTCGAAAAATGGTCCATATCGGACAATGATTTTCGTAATGAAAATGGTTTGATAGATTTTTTATGTACCATATACAATGATTCCCCTTGTGGCTAGTGTGGAGGAATGGTCTAGGACAATCATTCTTCTTGGAAGTCACTCTGAGAAGTGGTCAAGTAGAATGGTTCACCTCGTCGGGCAGTCATTCTTTCGAAGTTCATAGTTGTGAGCAGTTTCAAAGAATGGTATGTTTTGGAGGTTGGTGCAGGACAATCATTTCCTTAGGAAATGGTATGGACAGTCATTCCCTAGGGCAGACTCATTCTCTCTAGGTTGCACTATGATTAGTGCTAGTGGAATGGCCCAGTTAGGTGAATGGTCCAGGTTCAACAATCAGGGACAGGAATTCCTTAAGGTAGACTCATTCTCTCCAAGTTGCACTATGATTAGTTTCGGAGCAATGGTCCAGGATTAGAAATTAGGGACAATTATTCTTCTATGCTTAAGAAGAATAGTCCAGATAGCCCATGGATGATGTTTTACTTTCTAAGGGCAGATGCTCTTCCAGATCTCACAGATGTGAGTGGAAGAATGGCCCATATGAGTCAATTTATATCATGATATTGTTTTATGTAGGTTGATATCAGATGATATGATTGTTGTGGAAACTGTATGTATCTGGATAGTAGTTGTATCCTATTGTGGTGGATGTGTTCCATTGGTTGTGGCTATGTGTCACTGGTTAGTAGTTGTGTGCTACTTGGTGTGGTTGTGTACCACTAGATAGTAGTTGTATACTACTATGAATAGACACAGTTGTGTTCTATTAGATGGCATGTTCTAATTTCCATGGAGACTATCACTAGTGTTGGATATGATTTCCATCTAGATGGATAGTTAGTGTGCTGGTGGACAGACATTCTTCCTATGGTAAATGGTCTAGGATATTCATTCTTCTAGGAAGTTTGTCCAGATTAGAAGAATAGTCCTTGTAGACCATGATGAGGCTTCCAACATCTGATTGGAACAATTTTCTAGGACATATGTCTAGATGAGAAGAATGATTCTTATATCACTATGTGGAGTGATTGAATTATTCAGCATTATGTTTGATTACTCAGCTGGAGTATGGATTTGAGAGATGATGCAGTTGATGCTATCAAATGATACTGATAGTGATGATGATTCTTGTGATTTGATCATGAGATATCTTGTGTGGCTATGATGATGCTACCGGTCGAATGGTATGTTTCTGCTCAAGACTATTACCTTTAATACCTCCCTATCTAGGAGGGAGTGTTGATATTATGCTAGTTGCAGGAGGTATTAAACCTCCACGTGTAACCCTAACAAGACTAGAATATTTCGAGAAGCAAGAAGAAACACTAAAGCATTGGACATAGCCCTGGAAGACAAGTCAACTAATGAAATTAATTAATATTGAGTCTTTAGCCTCCAAAAAGAGAAGTCAGCCCAGAAAACTAAGAAAGAGTAGCATAAATACAGGATGCCAGAGCTCATTTGGACACACACAACTCACAACTGCAGAAATTTAGTAAGTGCGCAAGTTTGGAGAGTTGTTACAACTACTGCAACTTGTATTTTCAATTTTAGGCTTGGGCTTTCTCTTGGTTATGGTTTGGACTTTCTGCTTGGTACGCTAGTTATGGAGAGTGATATGATACCTCGGTTGGCTATTGGGTCTAGGGTTTGCTTCTATAATTATTCTATCCGACAATGTTAAGGTGCTCGGGGGTGGTTCCGGCCTATGGTTGGCTGACAATATTGCTATATTGTCTTTGGTGAAACGAGCACACCTATTTTTCTAACAAGTAGTGTATGGAGATTGTTATCATAGATAGGGTGTGCACATTTCATAATGTTGTGTACACATGGGTAAGTGCGTTTGGGTGCACAAAAAAGGAAGGGTGAGAACATTTCACAGTGTTCTGTGCACTTGAGTAAGTGCGCAGGGATTACCTAGAAATGTGCATCGAACCGATTTATATGTATGTGTGTTGTTGGTTGTGGATCCTATTTCATAGGTCTTTGCTTTCAGCCATCTTTATACCCCATGAATTATTTACACCCCAGAAGAATGTACACTCTTCCACGTGGGAGAGTGCATAGGGGGGTTACCCCCTATGTGGGGTCTGGGGCCTTATAAGGTCACATATCTAATGGTAGAAGTTATGCTAGGGTTTTTTCCCCTAGAAGGAAACCCTCTCTTATGAGGTAAATGTATTGTGGCTAGGCATGATAGCGAATATTGTATTCTGAGATAGGATACTATGAGAGAAAGAAGAGGAAGTTACAACGGGTTTGATGTAGGTTGTATCCCTTCGATTATTGGATAATAATAAAGGAAGGACCTGACAATTTCTTTGGTGGACGTATCCCACACTGGGTGAACCACGTATATCTGTGTCTCTATTGTACTGTGTATCTTCTGTGTTTAATTTCTGCATTTGTTTTATTCTATTGCTTTGCGATACTGTTTTTCTGACAACTGGATTCAGAGCCAAAGTTAACTCACAAGAAATGAGGATTCCTAGTTCGAGTGGGAGGAATGTCGGAAGATAGAAAGTTTAGGGTCGAAAAATTTAACGGCCAAAACTACCAGTTATGGAAGATGCATATGGAAGATTATTTATATCAGAAGGATCTATTCCTACCATTGGGCGAAATAGAAAAGAAGCCGACGACTATGAAGGATGAAGAATGGGAGATTCTTGACAGAAAGGCTCTAGGAACGATACAACTAAGCCTGGAAGCATTGGTGGCTTTCAATATTTCAAAAGAAAAGACAACAAAGGATTCGATGGACGCATTGGCTAAATTGTATGAAAAAAACCCAATAAGGTATTTCTAATGAAGATATTATTTAATATGAATATGTCAGAAGGTGGATCTGTTGCAGATCATTTAAATGAATTTAATACAGTTACTAATCAATTAATTTCTATAAAAGTGGACTTTGATGATGAGGTCATGGCCCTTCTAATCTTGTGCTCTCCAGAAAGCTAGAACAACTTGGTCATGGTTGTAAGTAACTCTGTCTCTGGTTCAAATACTTTAAAATTTGATGGTGTCATTGGTGTTATCATTAGTGAGGAAATGTGACGAAAAAGCACAGGTGAGACATCAGGTAATGCGTTGAACATGGAGAGCAGGGGAAGACAAAAGGATAGAGGAAAGGGCTCAGGCCAGAACATCGATAATTCTAGGAAGGGTAGATCCAAATCCATATTTGGAAATATAGAGTGTTGGAATTGTGGGAAGAAAGTACATCTGAAGAAATACTGCAGAGTTCCAAAGAAACAAAGAGACAAACAACAAGAGAGAAATCAGGAAGCAAATGTAATAGGTGATGTGTTACAATATGCTTTGATTATTTCTGTAGATAATGTTTCTGAGTCTTGGATGGTATATTTAGGGGCTTCATTTCATGCCACACCCCATAGGAAACATTTTCTATATTATGTTCAAGGTGATTTTGGATAGGTTCATTTGGGTGATGATGCACCATGCAAAATT
>JZKD02S1905184.1:257937-279833 GCA_000966675.3 Picea glauca | reverse complement strand
CACCCCATAGGAAACATTTTCTATATTATGTTCAAGGTGATTTTGGATAGGTTCATTTGGGTGATGATGCACCATGCAAAATTGTTGGAATGGGAAAAGTAAAAATAAAGCAAAGCAATGGAAACCAATGGTTGTTGAAAGAAGTAAGACATGTTCCATATCTAAGGAAAAATTTAATTTCAATAGGAGAGTTGGCAAGTGAAGGTTGTATATCCATATTTACAGATAAGACATGGAAGGTCATCAAAGGATCATTGGTGATAGCAAAAGGAGAGAAGGTAGGTACATTATATTTATGTACAGGTAATACCGACTCTTCTATCTATTTAGCTTCTACAGGAGTGGATACAACACTGTGGCAACATAGGCTTGGACACATGAGTGAGAAGGGGATGCAGATACTTCACAAAATAAATTTTTTTCCAGATCTTAAACAAATTGATTTGGAATTTTGTGAGCATTGTGTTTATGGAAAACGTAAGAGAGTCAGATTTCTCAGAGTCGGAAAAGAAAATAAGAGTGAAAGTTTATAGATTGTGCATACAGATGTATGGGGACCAGCTCAGGTATCATCTCTTGGTGGATCTCATTATTATGTTACTTTTACTGATGATGCAACTAGAAAAAAATGGGTTTATTGCATTCGACAAAAATCTGATGTTTTTGATACTTTTAAGAAATGGAAATATTTGGTTGAGAATGAGAAGGAAAAAGGTTGAAGTGTCTCAGATTAGATAATGGAGGTGAATATTGCAGCAAGGATTTTGATGATTACTGTTCATACCATGGGATTCGTAGATAGAAGACAGTTCCAAGAACACCACAAGAAAATGGTGTGTCATAAAGGATGAATAGGACAATCATGGAGCGTGCAAGGAGTATGAGATTACATGTTGGTTTTCCCTTACAGTTCTGGGAAGATGTTATAGATAATATTGTTTACTTAATAAATAGAGGACCTTCAAGCTCTTTGGATGGTAGAATTCTAGAGGAGGCATGGACAGAAAAAAGAAGAAGGTAAACTATTCTTTTTTGAAGACTTTCGGTTGTGAAGCATTTGTCCATATTGATAAAAAAAAAATAGAACAAAGCTTGAGGAAAAATCCAAGAAGTGTACCTTTATTGGATACGGTGTTAATGATTTTGGTTATCGCTTATTGGATTATGAAAATAACAAAATCATTAGGAGTAGAGATGTCATATTCAATGAGAAGGTCATATACAAAGATCAGTTGCAGGGAAAGAAACAGGAAAAATAAAAACCAGAATACACAGTGCTTGATGAAATCACTAGAAAAGAAATTCCAAAGGAACCAGAAAATCAAAATGTACAACAACAGGAGTGTAACACCCCTATTTCCCCCATCTTGTAATTAATCATAAAATAGGATTACCATGCTAAGGCATGTGGACAATGTAAATGTATTATTGTTAAACTTCCCAGAACTGACTGTTGGGGGGTGAAGCCTTGAAGTACGAGCCGTGATATCTCTAGAGGAAAGAAATCAGTTAATAAAGAAAGGACTAGTGGTTGAATCATCAACCACCCCTATGAATGGAAGCATGGTATAGATGCAGGATGTCAGCTCGAAGTACCACAGAGACTTGCCGACCCAAGCTTCCTTTTGACAAAAGGAACAGAATAGGTTGGAAACCTTCCAGAAGAGGGAAGGTAAGATACATACAGAGACAAAAAGAGAGGAGACATGAAACAAGAGAACAATATCATAAGGGATATGTGTGAACCCAAGGGAAGTGCCAAGAACATGGCTTGAAGGACTCAAATGTGATATTGATGTTGAGGAAGCATTTGATAAACCTCGCAGGGTCGATGTGACATAGAGAGTTTCTCTGAGAGATGGCGTAAATTCCCTAGTGATATCATGGCTTGGCATGGGGGTGGTGAGAGTGATAAGAATGAATGCCTCTGAGCCTATGGTTGGGTCGAAAGGTGCACACCCACAGTCAGTTGGTTGGATGCAACTTGTAATAGATAAGTATTCTCATACCCTATGAAATTAAGCTGTAATTATGTAATGAAATGGGATATACAGTGAATGACCCAGGGATGTGTATGGTTTCTTAATGGTTATACTGTATCTCTTTATTCTTGTTTAAATTGTGTATTTAAGCAAGTATGGATTGGACATGTTTTGTATTCGTAAATTCTAGCGCCCTGTGGTGTCTTAAGCTATATCCACGAACTGTGAGTTCGTCGACCTTGGGCACAGTTTCATGTATGCATCTCGACACTCCTAGTTATTCTGAGTCCATTGGAGGAGGGATTTTGTTAAATATCAGGACATAGAGTGCACATATGCACAAGCTCTTTGTGAGGTGGGTAGAGACTGAGAACCACTTAGATTCTAGAGTTGAGGAATGAGTGTAAGGTGTGCGTGGAAGGATTCTTCCAAGCGTTAAGTTCAAGAGAAAGAGTGCAAAAATATTAATCCTTTCAAAGCTAACAAATCTCGGGAAGAGTAGTGAGGTTGAAGTATTGAAAGGGAAGGTTCCCTTGTTTGGAAGATAAACGGATGAAATCTATTTGGAAGAAGCCACAGTCTGTTGTGACTGTTGGATATGGGAAAGAGCATGGAAGTTAACTTTTGGAGTCATTTGGACTTCATGATTTCGGTGAATTTAGAAAGTTCCTCATAAGGGAGGTAAAATCCCCGAAGTCTCAAAGTTAACTCTGAGACTTATATCTAAGGATGCCCGGGAATTGTCATGATCGTCAGATCTAAGATGTAGACGATAGTCAAGTCATCGAAACTACCCATGACTTAATAATCTGATAGTGGAGATGGATGTGAGTCGTTTAATGGGAGGAGAGGCCATCTCAATCATCATATCGACTCAAATACTCACTGGAGTTACTTAATCAAACACCAGCCTCTCAATTTAATCGATGGTTGGGAATCATTGCAAAGTGCGAAGGTGAATTTAGTGGAATCGAAAGCCAAAGAGCCAAAGTAGATCATGTCTATTGGCCGGTAAGAGATACGTGTCGATAGATTGAAGACTTTGGGGAAGACTAATTCAGAGGTTTCCAAGGGAGGAGTGAGACAAACTCCTGAAGCCCTGAAAGCCAAAGAGATGGAAGGCTGAAGATAATCTGGATTGTAGATCCAGAAGGGCACATGGCGAAAGATCGTGAATTCTGGGTGGAAGCACTCTGGGAGAATGCAAAGGAGAAGAGTTTGAAATCATCGAAGCCTGAACAACCAAAGTAACTGAGAACTGTTGATCTATGGGAGGACACATGTCATCAGATTGCAAACTCTGGGTAAAATCGTTTCAGGAGAAACAAAGAGTGAGGAAAACTGAGATCTGAGATCTCCAAAGGCCAAAGTCTTGAAGGAGACAAGGGTCATTGATTTAGAGAGGACACGTGTTAATAGATCATGATCTTTGAGTGAATCACACTGGGGTTTCAGTTGATAATTGAGATTACCGAACCCCGAAGACCTGAAGTGAATCTAGACCGCCAGATCCATAGGGATGCGTGGCGATGGATCGTGGACTCTGGAGAAATATGCTCGAGAGTTTTCAGTTGAGATTAGAGACTCCTGAAGTCTAGAGAGCCGGAGAGCTGAAGTAAATCTAAATCATCCGATCATCCGAAGTAGATCTCAGTCGTCAGATCATCTGAAGTAAATCTCAAGTGTCAGATCATCTGAGATGAATCTGGACCGCATGATGCAAAAGAGATGTGTCATAGATTGATGGCTTATGGATAAAGTCCCGAAGTAATTCATAGCCATCAGATCAAGAGGACAGGTGGCATAAATCTGTATATTTCAGGTAAATACTTGAGGCAAGCCTCAATCGTCCGATTCAAGTGGACACATAGAAAGAATCTGCTTATTTCGAGGGTAAGTGAAGTTTTAGATTTGAGATCTCAGAAGTCCGGAGACCCGAAGTAAATCTTGACCGTTGATTGAGAAAAGGGCTGCAGGAACGTTGATCTAGTTGAAAGGTCAAACCCCCGAAGAAGAGGTAGAGCCGTTGATTGAGAAGGAAGATTGGCGTATGAAAGAAGATTGACTCTGGAAGATTGACGTACGAAAGAAAGGAAAGTTTGAGACTTGAGAATTATGAAGTCCGGAATTCTGAAACAAATCACAACCGTTGATTTGAAAGAGGTCAGATCTGATCCACATCTTTGAAAGGGACAGATATGAGTTGTCAGTTTAGAGACACTGTCAAGATCGTGAGATCGATGGTCCTGTAGCATTGAGGGGATTTGAGATGCGAGAACTTTAAAATGTTGAGGGCGAGCCACAATCCAAACCACAGTTTTGAAGAAAGGACATGTGGAGGCTCGAGGAGAATTGCGGGCTGAAAGGTAGTTTGGTTTAAAACTGCCTTTGGTCGTGCCTGCAATTGCATGTTTGCATGATTTTATTTCCCAAGGTCACCTCAAGGAGGGACTTATCAGAAAAGGGGATAGCACCCAAACTCAAAGATTCCCCAAGCGTGAAGGGAAGGTTGCAGGTACCATTAGACCTGCACCCGGAAGTCGAAAGGGTCTGTGTTTAATTACAGAGTGAGACCATTAGGGTATTAGAGATTCATTTGGCTTCAGAATCAGAGATCCTTGACTGGGAGGTCGGACTGGTTCCCCGAATTTCCAAATTAGAAACCATGAATGGAGAATATGTTCTTTAAGAAAAGAAAAAAAAATTATGCCCCGTCGTGGGTGTGTTACAAATTGGTATCAGAGCATGGTTACAACACTTGGCCTGTTTGGGCTCATGTATGAGTCATGTAGGGAATTATTGTTGAATTTTAGCAGAAGAATTTTGGTATCCCTTTGTCAAAGTGATAACTACTCTTATCGAAGTAGGGATAAGCTAATTAAGATTTATAATAAGACTTGAATGTGGATAACTGAAGGTGGTAGGGTTCTATCAAGAGTAGTTGAAGCCCAAAGGATGGATGACCTGGTGTTCGTAACACTGCTTCTAAGCATGGGCAGTTGAAACTTCAGGCACTGATGATGGTAGATTATATAATGGTTAATACCTTTGTATACTTAAAGGAATCTGATAGGATCAGGTAGGATCCATGGCAGTTATAGTTACTTCTCTATATTAAAATCAAAGTATATAATTCCTCATGACCAGAGAAAATTGAGATGGGTAAAACCTTATGGACGCTGAGGCAAGAAGGTTTTCTTGCTAGACGTTGTCACATAAGGAGGAAAGTGACCCTAGTTGGTTATTGCCTTGAGAAAAGGAAACATAAATACGAGATATGATTGTGAGATTAGTCCTGTAAGTGACTTAAATCTCAAACTAAAGGATACTAATGATGAAATTAAACTATCAATTGAATGCATGAGGTAAAAAGGTGCAAGAGATCCACCTACTTATACACAAATGAGTATACATGATCATAAGGATGATTGGAATATCCTTGGGAAAAAGATATAGAATCTGGATATGTCCATGTGTGTGAATGACATGGAAAAAGTGGAAGCAATAAGCTAGCATGATGAATACTTATCTGTGTTTAATCATGCTTCAGTGAATGGGTTAATGCATTATGGACCTTCCTAATATGAAGCATGATATTAATACCAATTAGGTATGAATGATATTAAACGTTCAACTGATGCACATGTAAGATGTAAGTTAACAAAACTAGAATATGTATGGATACATAATTTGGGTACATGACAAAGATGCATGTTTATATTCCTTATGGGATATTTGGTAAACTGCTGAAGCTAACTCAAGGCTTAGGCCATCACAAATAGTGATGGATATGCAATAAGGAAGTTGCATGATGAAGGAGTTCCCTGTGGAGGAACTGTGTGAAGACTCTGTTAGGAAAACAAAGTCACAACCTTAATGACTGCTGAGAATTAAGTAGTGAGCCACAAGCTTATATATATATATATATATATATATATATATACCAGAATCTTGGATCACATTTTGAAAAACATCATGTAATGAATAGAAGACTAATAAATGAATATTGATCATTCTGATAACTGAATGGTAATGTGCAGGATGCACAGGTTCATGATCCGTTATGAAAAAACAACAACGTTTGTTATTAAAGCATGCTGATGTATTCCAAAAAGGGTTAGGGTGAGGCCTAACCAAGGTGGCTCAAGGAAAAGAGAATGAAGATCCCAACAGGGAGTAAATTGAAAAAGTAGAGAAAAGAAAATGAGGCCTTAGAAATTACTCAGCTAGACTGAAAAG
Organism: Picea glauca; assembly: GCA_000966675.3. Taxonomy (NCBI): domain Eukaryota; kingdom Viridiplantae; phylum Streptophyta; class Pinopsida; order Pinales; family Pinaceae; genus Picea; species Picea glauca. The sequence continues at coordinate 273,612 of JZKD02S1905184.1, read as the reverse complement.
TCCCATGTTATGTAGAAATAATTTGAAGAAGGGGAGAGCCCTCAATTCTTTTCTTGCTGTGTATTATGTTTTTTCTCTGGGATGAGCAAGCTAGTACGTTGATTAAAGTAAATGTTTTGACACCATAGTGATGAGGATTGTATTACTGTAGAAACAATTGAGAACTGACTATATTTCACTCATGAAAACATTAAGGACAATGTGATGAAGTGCATACATATCTGCTAGGACATGTCTGAAAATGTTTTATTAATTTAAATGCTATGGTACTTTCATTTTTAATTTACATGACGAATAATGTGTTTATGACGTATGTCATGTGTAGAAAGAAATAGATTGGAACTATTGAGAAAGACAGTTGCCAATAATGAATAACCTCAATCAGAGGATGACTATGAGAAGGTTCTTGTTGAAAGATTGTTGAAGGGACTTTAAAAGTCCCCATGGAGCACCACTGATAGGATAATATCAGAGGGGGTGTTGACAGCCAAAACTGGTATAAACAAATGTTCATGCCTATGTGGCACAAGGTATGAAAGGATTGGGTAAGAATCCCTTCTGAAATGTTTTACGGTCTTAATGTTATGTATGGAATGTTGAAAGGCAATTGTATGCCTTGGATACCCAAGTAGGGTATGATCAGGAAGGAGAACCTGAATGATGGAGGTGTGAACCTCTAGTAGTAAAGACTGATTGTAATCCTCGAAAGAATTCATGAACTGATATATTATGAATACATGGACCAATCAAGGAACGATTGGAAACAAAAGTGCACATAGATATCACGTTGCATGGAATTGCTTCCAGGAAATGCATGTTTGCATAAAGGATAGACAATGGATTTCCCATTGAGGAAGGAGGACCTTCCAACATTTATACTTACATTGCATAGGTGTTAGAGAAAACCAAATTTGGGTGGCCATGAGTGTTGGCACCCTAGTTATTAATGAAGGAGGAATTATTAAAGGCATCCATGTGAAACTTGTAGTTTCATATGTACTAAATTGGGATCATGATCATCTTGTAGCCAGAAGCATAGTCCTGCTGCAACAATGAATGAGAATAAATAAGCCATATGGTGGAAATATTGGATAAACTCACACACCATGGAAAAGTACTTGTCGAAAAGTATGGGAAACTTAAAATCAATGCAAGGGTGCATTGGGTATGAATGTGGCCATGAATGTTGATGCATTCATTAAAATCAATTGATATCTAAATTACATTTTGAAAAATTTGGTAGGCTGAAATGATGCATAGGTAAGGGATGATGTATCCTTTTGCTCGGTATCCTTGAATAGATGAAAATGACTTGGATTGTTAGTATGCTTGACTTTGAAGAGGTAATGTGCATGAAAACTAACAACTTTTTTGGCTGAGGAATGTTGAAATTGTAGGAGGAAATGGGTCTTGGATATGGCAGTATTGTAAGCCCATAAGGAATACCAACTGCCTACTGAGCCAAACTGCAAGGAATGTTGAAAGTGCAGGAAGAAAAGGAGCCTTGAATATGACAAAGTTGTAAGCCATAAGGAATACCAATTGCATGTTGAGGCAAACCTCTATGGGAAGGAGAGTCCCATAATTATGAATCTAGTTCCCATGCGAAACAAATATGAGAACAAAATGTGGAATTTGGAAATTGGAAATTTGCGGGTGACAGATTTACAAGAATTTTTTTTTGAATTTAAAATTTGTGATGTCTCATGAATTTATGTATACATGTGATACAGTTAATAAGGGAAATATTTTCAAAGAGAGCATAGACGAGAAACTGAGCTCTGGGGTTCGAGGGAGAACTGTGGGAAAGAGTATAATCCGATTGCATGAAATATAGACTAACAATTTGTTTGGCTATGTAAAGAATGAATTGTCAGGAGAAGGAGAGTAACCTTTGTCCCTATCTATTACAGTACCAGGAGAAGGAGAGTAACCTTGGTCCCTATCTATTAAGGTACTAGGAGAAGGAGAGTGACCTTTGTCCCTATCTATTACGGTACCGAGAGAAGGAGAGTAACCTTCGCCCCTATCTATTACGGTGTCGAGAGAAGGAGAGTAACCTTTGTCCCTATCTATTATGGTGCTAGGAGAAGGAGAGTAACCTTCATCCCTATCTATTGGTTCCAGGAGAAGGAGATTAACCTTCGTCCCTAACTTTAGCTGAGCCAAAAGGCTTTCAAGCTATAAAAGCATGAAAAATGGCTACTGCTGAGCCATGAGAACCCCGTGGTAAGCCAAGATCGCCTAGAATATGTTGTGTTGATGTAACACAAGACGGAGGGATGCCTCACCAGATAAATTGTAAGGAACGCCTTGACTTTAAGACTCGATAGAGTCTCTGGAATTCTTTCTCTACGAGAAAACCTTGGCAAGGCAAGATGGATCACTCGAGGGACTGTATAGCAGAGAAGGGGATGCCTGAGCCTGGGCCTAGAGGGTGAGTGACTGGAAGGAAGAGGAGACCATGATAGTGCTTATAACCTATTGGGATCATGAACACGATGGTTAGTTCTTCCTGTGCGAGAAAACCTTGGTAAGGCAAGATGGATCACCCGAGGGACTATATAGTAGAGAAGGGGATGCCTGAGCCTGGGCCTGGAGGGTGAGTGACCGCAAGGAAGATGAAACCTTGATAGTTCTTGTAAAATATTGATGGGGATCATGCACCCAATGGGATGTCAAGGAAAAACAATGACCTTGGATAAAAAAAACAACCATGTGGATACAAATCCACAAATTGCACAGATAATTATTGTGCTAAGATTATGAAATTTTCCTAGAAATTTTATGCAATGTTTTCGCATAAGACTATGATTAACATGCTTGTTGTCCAAGAATTATTGAAAGTAGGTGACCAAGATTAAAGGTCTGAAAAAGGACCTGACCGACGAAGAAGGATCAATATTTATGAAACAACTGAATGAGAAAGGCATGACAAGTGTTTTTGAGAAAGAACACTGAGGACGATGTTCCTTTAGGGGGGGAGGGAATTGTAACACCCTTTTTTCCCCTAGCTTGTAATTAATCATAAAATAGGATTACCATGCTAAGGAATGTGGAAAATGTAAATGTATTATTGTTAAACTTCCCATAACTGACTGTTGAGGGGTGAAGCCTTGAAGTGCAAGCCATGATATTTCTAGAGGAAAGAAATAAGTTAATAAAGAAAGGACTAGTGGTTGAAATCAACCACCCCCATGAATGGAAGCATGGTCTAGCTGCAGGATGTCAACTCGAAGTACCACAAAGACCTGCAGACTTGAGCTTCCTTCTGACAGAAGGAACAGGACATGTCAGAAACCTTCCAGAGGAGGGAAGGTAAGATACATACAGAGACAGAAAGAGAGGAGACACGGGATGAGAGCACAAGCTCATAAGGGATATGTGTGAACCCAAAGGAAGTGCCAAGAACATAGCCCGAAGGACCCAAACATGAGCTTGATGCTGAGGAAGCATTTGATAAACCTCACAGGGTCGCTGTGAAAAAGAGAGTTTCTCTAAGAGATGGCGTAAATTCCCTAGTGATATCATGGCTTGGAACAGGGGTGGCCAGAGTGATAAGAATGAATTCCTCTGAGACTATGATTGGGTGGAAAGAAACACACCCATAGTCAGTTGGTTGGATGCAACTTGTAATAGATAACTATTCTCATACCCTGTGAAACTAAGTTGTAATTATGTAATGAAATGGGATATACTGTGAATGACCCAGGGATGTGTATGTTTTCTTAATGTTTATATTGTATCTCTTTATTCTTGTTTAAATTGTGTATTTAATCAAGTATGGATTGGACATGTTTTGTATTCGTAAATGCTTGCGCCCTATGGTGGATTAATCTAGATCCACGAATTGTGAGTTCGTCAACCTTGGGCACAGTTTCATGTACACATGTTGACACTCCTAGTCATTCTGAGTCCCTTGGAGGAGGGAGTTTGTTAAATCTCAAGCGAGATAGTGCACATATGCATAGGCTCTCTGATAGGCAGGAAGAGATCGAGAACCACTTAAGTTCTAGAGTTGAGGAATGAGCGTAAGGGGTGCGCGGAAGGATTCTTCCAAGCATCAATTTCAAGAGAAAGAGTGCAAATATCTTAATCCTTTCAGAGCTAACAAATCTCAGGAAGAGTAGTGAGGTTGAAGTATCGAAAGGGAAGGTTCCCTTGTTTGGAAGACGAATAGATGAAATCTGTTCAGAAGAAGCCACGGTCTGTTGTGACCGTTGGATATGGGAAAGAGCATGGGAGTTAACCCTTGGAGTCATTCAAACTTTGCAAGTTCGATGAATTGAGAAAGTTCATTGTAAGGGAGGTAAAATCCCCGAAGTCCCAAAGTCCTAAAGTTAACTTTAAGCATTAGATCTGAGGATGTCAAGGAACCATCTCGACCATCAGATCTAGGAGGTAGACAATAGTCAAGTCACCAGAACTACCCATGACTTAAGAATATAACAACGGATATGGATGTGAGCCGTTTAATGGGAGGAGAGGCCATCCTGGTCGTCAGATCGAATCAAATACTCACTGGATTTACCAAATCAAACACCAACCACTCTATTTAATCGACGATTGGGAATCATTGTGGAGTGCGAAGGTGAATTTAGTGGACTTGCTAGTTCACAACCCACAATCAACCCACATTGTTGATATCATTGGGGATGGAAGATCAACAATTAGGAATAGACTAGATTCAAGCGAGAACTTCTCATATTGCGGAGGTGGGACCCCACAATCACTGTGAACCATCGATCTATGAATGGAGATCGAGGGTGGGGAATCATTGCAGAGCACAAAGGTGAAAGTAGTGGACTTGCTAGTTTGTGGCCCGCAATTCACTAACATTGTTGATATCATCAGGCTGGAATATCAATGACTTTGGTTAGACCAGGTTGGGCCAACACTTTCCAGATTATGGAGGTTGAGCTCTCTGATAAAGAGCACACATGTTGGGGCCCCACAATTACTGTGAACCGTCGATCATCATCGACCTTCAATCTAAGTTTGACGAGATCCCTGAAACACAAAGAGTGTGTGGGAAATCGAAATCCTTAAAGAGATCAAGCTCAAAAGAGATAACACTTTCAGGTGTGCAGATGAAGTCCAAGAGATGGACCCATAGGAGGGGTAAGGTTCGAGGCCTTTGAACCCTTAGAAAATCTTCTAAGTCGAAAGAGATCAGAAGCTCAGGAGGAGGAGCGACAGTGGTCATTGGATCACGATGCAGAGGACCAATAACCGCCTGATCGAAGCAAGGTGACTGAGCCTTAGTGCTTCACACACACAGGAGAGTGGACTTACCAAAGTCCTGAAGTCCCAAAGTAGTTTGGGATCGTTCATTGTCAGGATAAGGAGATCCTGACCGTTCCTTTCTAGGAGACATGTGTCAGCAAATTGTAAGCTTCGGATAATCACTTTGATATGTTTCAATTGAGATTTGAGACTCCCAAAATTCGAAGAGAGAAGTAAACGTCAGTCGTTGGATCCAGAGGATAGGTGGCGTAAGTCTATAAACTCTGGGTAAAGAACCGAAGTAGTTCTTGGTCGTTGATCGCCATGAGGGGTACGTGTAGATAGATTAGAGTCTTTGGACGAATGCACTTTGAAAGGAAACGAGTGCGTAGAAGCTTGAAACTCTCGAAAGTCGAAGAGCTGAAGTAGATCTTGTCCGTTGGCCAGCAGGAGATACATGTCGATAGATCGAAGACTTCAGGGAAAACTACTTCGGAGGTTTCCAAGTGAGGAGTGAGACAAACTCCCAAAGCCCTAAAAGTTGAAGAGCCAGAAGGCCGAAGAGAATTTGGATCGTATATCCACAAGGGTGTGTCGTGATAGATCGTCAACTCTGGGTGGAAGCAATCCAAGAGAATGTGAAGGAGAAGAGATTGAAATTGTCGAAGCCTGAACAATTGAAGCAGTCAGGAACCGTCGATCTACGGGAGGACACATGTCATCAGATCACAGATTCCGGGTAAAACCGTTCTAGGAGAAATAGAGAGTGAGGAAAACTAAGATCTGAAATCTCTAAAGGACGAAGTCCCGAAAGAGACAAGGAAAATTGATTTAGAGAGGACACGTGTTAAAAGATCACGAGCTTCGGGAGAATCACACCAAGGTTTCAGTTGAGAATTGAGATTCCCGGACTCAAAATATCTGAAGTGAATCTAGACCGCCATATCCAAAGGGATGCGTGGCGACGGATCGTAGACTTTGGAGAAATTTTTTCAAGAATTTTCAGTTGATATTTGATATTCTAGAAGTCCAGAGAGACGAAGTAAATCTCAACCGTCTGATCATCTGAAGTAGATTTCATTCGTCAGATTGTCCGAAGTAAATCTCAAGCTTCAGATCATCCGAGGTGAATCTAGACCATGTAATCCAAAAGAGACGTGGTGTAGATCGATGGATTCTGGGTAAAGTCCCGAAGTAATTCATAGCCATCATATCAAGAGGACAGGTGGTATAAATCTGTAGATTTCGGGTAAATACCCGAAGCAAGCCTCAACCGTCTGATTCAAGTGGACACATGACAAGAATCTGCTTACTTCGAGGGGAAGTGAAGTTTGATATTTGAGATCTCATAAGTCCGGAGACTCGAAGGAAATATCGACCATTGATCGACAAAAGGGTCGCATGATCGTTGATATAGTTGAAAGGTCAAACCCCCAAAGAAGAGGCAGAGCCACTGATTGAGAAGGACAAGTGTCTGCAAATCATCGACTCCAGAAGATTGACATATGGAAGAAATGAAAGTTTGAGACTTGAGAATTCTGAAGTCCAGAATTCTAAAACAAATCACAACTGTTGATTTGAAAGAGGTAATATTTGATCCACAACTTTGAAAGGGATAGATATGAACCATCAGTTCAGAGAAACCGTCAAGATCATGATATCGACGGTCTTGTAGCATTGTGGGGATCGGAGATGCATGAACTTTAAAAACTTGAGGGTGGGCCGAAATCCAAACCACAGTTTTGAAGAAAGGACATGTGGAGGCTTGAGGAGAATAGTGGGTCAGAAGGTAGTTTTGTTTCAAACCTCCTTTGGCTGCACCCACAATTGTGTGTTTGTGTGAGGTTATCACCCAAGGTCACCTCAAGGAGGGGCTTATCAAAAAAGGGGATAGCGCCCAAAATTAGAGATTCCCCAAGCGCGAAGGGAAGTTCGTGGGTACCATTAAACCTGCACCCAGAATTCGAAAGGGTTTTCATTTAATTATAGAGTGAGACCATCAGGGTCTAAAAGAGTTGTTTGGCTTGAGAATCAGAGATCCTTGATCGGGAGGTCAAACCGGTTCCCCGACTTTCCAAATTAGAAACCATGAATGGAGAATCTATCCTTTAAGAAAATAAAAAAAAATTATGCCCCATCGTGGGTGTGTTACAAGGAGAAATAGGTACCTCAAACTCATGCAAGTGTAGTTAGAAGATCTACCAGGTTAAGTATACCCCCTGAACAATACTCTCCTTCATTGTATTATTTATTGTTGACTGATTCTACTGAACGAGAATGTTATGAAGAGGCAATGCAGGTAGACACCAAAAAGAAGTGGGAGAAAAGCATGAAGGAGGAAATGGGTTCCTTGGTAAATAACTAGACTTGGGGCTTGGTTTAGTTGCTTGTAGGAAAAAGAGCATTGCAGAATAAATGGGTTTACAAGTTGAAGGAAGAAGATGGAGGAGAAAAGAGATACGAGGCTAGACTTGTTGTAAAGGGGTTTGCACAAAAGAAAGGTATAGATTTTGATGAAATATTTTCTCTTGTTGTTAAAATAACTTCAATTAGTATTATTTTGAGTCTTGTGGCAATAGAAGATTTGAATCTTGAATAGTTAGATGTAGAAACAACTTTTCTCTGTGGGGACTTGGAGGAAGATATTTATATGCAGCAACCATAGGGGTATGAGGTCAAAGGGAAGGAGAATTTGGTATGTAGTTTGAAGAAGAGCTTGTATGGCCTAAAGCAAGATCCAAGGCAATGGTATTTGAAGTATGACAAGTTTATGACAGAACATGGTTATAGTATATGTCATTTTGATCACTGTGTTTATTTTAAAAATATAGAAAATGGAAGCTATATTATCTTTCTATTGTATGTAGATGACATGTTTGTTGCATGGTCTAATATGTAGGATATAAATGTTGTCAAGAAGAAATTAGCTAATTCATTTGCGATGAAGGATTTGGGTGCTGCAAAGAAAATCATTGTTATGAGAATAACAAGAGACAAGAAAAGTCACAAATTGACATTGTCTCGGGGTGAGTACATAGAGAAGGTGTTGGAGAGGTTCAAGATGAAAAATGAAAAACCAATTTGTACACCTTTGGCCATCCATTTAAAATTAACTAAAGAAATGTGTCACAAGACACAAGAGGAGATAGAATACATGTCAAGGGTCCCTTATTCATCAATAGTTTCCATCTTGATGTATGTGATGGTTTGCACAAGACCAGATATTGCACATGCAGTGGGAGTTGTGAGAAGGTATATGAAGAATCTAGGTAAAGAACACTAGGAGGCAGTAAAGTGGATTCTCATATATTTGAGAGGTACAACTAATCATACATTTTTTTTTGGAGGTTCAGACACTGTTCTACAGGGATATGTTAATTCAAATATGGTAGGTGATAAAGATAGTAGGAGGAGTACCACGGGGTATTTTTTTACTATAGGTGGAACAACGGTAAGTTGGATTTCAAAACCACAAAATATTGTTGCACTTTCAACAACAGAGATAGAGTATGTTGTTGCTACAGAGGCTAGTAAAGAAATGATGTGGTTATGGAGGTTTATGGAGGAATTGGGAAAGAAGCAGGAGAATAGTAGATTGTATTGTGACAATCAAAGTGCCTTTCATATTACAAAGAACTCAACATTCCATTCGAATACTAAGCATATACAGGTGAGGTACCATTTCATACGATCTGTCTTGGAAGATGAACATTTGAAGTTGGAAAAGATACACACTAGCTAGAATCCTACAGACATGTTAACAAAGGGAGTAACCAAGGAGAAACTGAGTTCCTTCTCAGTTTCAATTGGTCTTCAAGAATGAAGATGAAAATGAGAAATTTTCCAGGTCCAAGCAGGTTCATAGTCCAACATATACAACAATAGTGGAGTTGTTGAGATCAATCTCCAAGTGAGATATTGTTGGTTGTGGAGCCTGGTCATCTTCCTGATTCAGAGGTATTTTCTTTCAGTCGTGTTTATACCCCATGAAGACTTTACACCCGAGAAGAATGTACACTCTTCCATGCGGGGGAGTGCATAGGGGGGTTTCCCCCTCTGCGGGGTTCGGGGGCTTATAAGGTCGCAGATCTAATGGTAGAAGTTATGTTAGGGTTTTTTCCCTAGAAGGAAACCCTCTCTTATGAGGGAAATGTATTGTGGCTAGGCATGATAGCAAATATTGTATTTTGAGATAGGATACTTGAGAGAAAGAAGAGGAAGTTACAGTGGGTTTGCTATAGTTTGTATCCCTTCAATTACTGGATAATAATAAAGGAAGGACCTGGCAATTTCTTTGGTGGACATAGCCCACATTGGGTGAACCACGTATATCTGTGTCTCTATTGTATTGTGTATCTTCTTTGTTTTATGTCAACATTTGTTTTATTTTATTGCTCCGCGATCCTGTTTTTCTAACGTGTGTGTGTGTGTGTGTGTGTACTTGAGGCCAGAGATTCTATGTGGTTATGAGGCTGGTGAGACAAGACACAAATGGGCTAGTGCACCTATCCATGTAAATATAATCACACTCTATTTATTAATAATATCACATCATTGCGTGCAGATAGATCAGATGAAAAGATACGGCGGGATAACTCCAATGAAAAGGGACAAGGGGGGGACTTAAGTCTAAGGGAATATTTTATTAATATTTCCAAAAATTGTAATTTATGGATTTTGTTTGATTCTAAGTTCCCGAGGGATGTTGTAATACCCTTGTTTCCCCCAGCATGTAATTAATCATTACTTATGATTACCATGCTATGACATGTGAACAATGTAAATGTATTATTGTTTAGATTTCCAACAACTAATTGTGGGGGTGAAGCCTTGAAGTATTGTCCATGATATCACTAGAGGAAAGAGTCAGGAAACATGTAGAGAGGGTTCATCATGCCAAGATGATGTAATCCTCTTTGCTGAAAAATCGACTACCCCAATGAATGGAAGCATGGAGGGACTAGATGAGAAGACAGTAAACATTCATCTCGAAGTATGACAGAGTGCAATGTTCTTGTATATCTAGATTGACCTGAGTTCCTTCTGGAAGAAGGAATATGATAGGTCTAGAATCTTCCTTGTGGGGGGGAACCACCCGAGAAGAAGAAGAGACACACGAATAGGTCTAGGGACCATTCAGAAATAAGAAGAGCATGTGAGTCTCTCTAGTTCAAAAGAAGAACTGAAAAATTAAGTTGTTCTGGTTACAGGAGAGAACCAGAGGAGGAATTCGGTCTCTAAGGAAGATAATTGGTGAAAGGAATGCACTAGCGCGTGTAATAGGAGGAGAAGAAAACCCATCGAAGAGTTCTGAGCTGGAATATGGAAGACCTGAAACCCAACCTCAGCTAAGAGGGTCACGAACTTGATGCTGGGGAGGAATATGATAAACCTCTAAGGGGCCAAGGCTAGGTGGGCGTAAGGAAAATTGTTGGTTGTGGAGCTTGATTATATTCATGATTTAGAGGTCTTTGTTTTCAGTCGTGTTTATACCCAATGAATACTTTACACCCTGGAATATTGTACACCCATCCAGGTGGGGGAGTGTAGGGGGGGATTTTCCCTCCTGCGGGGTCCAGGAGGTTGATCCCCCCGACTGGGGGGTCCGGGGGAAAGAGGGGCCCCAGAAGGAAAAATTGCCTTGTAAATGTATATTGTAATTTCATAGTAAATCTGAACTGTTCATTATAAGTTTGCAGATCTAAGGGTAGAATATATGTTAAGGTTTTTTTCCCTAGAAGGGAACCCTCTTTTATGAGGGAAATGTATTGTGGATATGTATCATTGCGAATATTGTATTATGAGAGAGGAGACTGTGAGATAAAGAAGAGGAAGTTACAATGCGTGTGTTGTAGGTTGTATCCCTTCATTTGTTGGATAATAATAAAGGAAGGACCTAGAAATTTCTATGGTGGACATAGCCCACACTGGGTGAACCACGTATATATATGTCTTTATTGTATTGTGTATATTCAGTGTTTTATTTCCACATTTGTTTTTATTTTATTTCTCTGCGATCTTGTTTTTCTAACAACTGGTATCAAAGCAAAAGGTAACTCGCAAGAAAAGAGAGTTCCTGGTTCGAGTGGGAGAAATGGTGGAAGATGGAAAGTTTAGGGTCGATAAATTTAATGGCCAAAACTACCAGTTATGGAAGATGCAAATGGAAGATAATTTATATCAAAAGAATATATTCCTACCATTGGGTGGAATAGCAAAGAAACCAACAACCATGAAGGACAAAGAATGGGAGGTTCTTGATAGAAAGGCACTAAGAATGATACAGTTGATACTGGCAACGTCGGTGGCTTTCAATATTTCGAAAGAAAAGGCAACGAAGGAGTTGATGGATGCATTGGATAAACTGTATGAAAAACCCTCGATGTCCAATAAGATATTTCTAATGAGGATATTTTTTAATATGAATATGTCAGAAGGTCGGTTTGTTGTAGATCATTTAAATGACTTTAATATGATTACTAATCAACTAAAAAATGTAAAAGTGGACTTTGATGATGAGGTCATGGCTCTTCTAATATTGTGTTCATTACCAGAACGTTGGAATGGCTTGGTCATGGTTGTAAGTAACTCTATCTCTGGTTCAAACACTTTAAAATTTGATGATGTTGTTGGTGTTATCTTTAGTGAGAAAATGTGACAGAAAATCACAAGTGAGACATCATGTAATGTGTTAAACATGGAGAAAAGGGGAGGAAAAAAGGATAGAGAAAAGGGCTCAATGAACCATGTGAATAATAGGAAGGGAAGATCCAAATCCAGACTAGGAAGCATAGAGTGCTATAATTGTGGGAAGAAAGGACATCTGAAGAAAGATTGCAAAGCTCCAAAGAAACAAAGAGATGGACAACAGAAGAAAAATCAGGAAGCAAATGTAACAGGGGATGTGTTACAAGATGCGTTAATTCTTTATGTAGATAATATAATTGAGTATTGGGTAGTAGATTGAGGGGATTCATTTCATGCCACACCCCATAGGAAACATTTTCTAGATTATGTTCAAAGTGATTTTGGATAGGTTCATTTGGGTGATTATGCACCATCCAAAATTGTTGGAATGGGAAAGGTAAAAATAAAGCAAAGGAATGGAAACCATTTTTTGTTGAAAGATGTAAGACATGTTCCAGATCTAAGGAAAAATCTAATTTCAATAGGTCAGTTGGAAAGTGAAGGTTGTATATCCATATTTACAGATAAGGTGTGGAAAGTCACCTGTAATAGAGCTCTGTGACAAGAGTCTAGAGCCAAGAGTATATAATAGAGCACTACTATATGTTTCTGAGATTGTAATTGAAGGAAGATTCTGAAGATAATACAAGGAAGGATCTAAATTTTCAAAATATGTTGTGTCTTCTTATGTTTTACTTATGCATTACAATACTTCTTTATGGTATATAAGTTCCTCATGATGGTTCTGTGTTTAAATAACTTTCTGCAACATAAGTAGGTTCGCTTCTTGCACACATAAGGTTCAGATATGGTTGTTGGTTAGATGTCTTGTGCAAGATCAGGATGAATCCTGAAGGTATTTTCAATCCTCCTAAGTATTTTCCTTACCCTTCCCTATCTATTTGTCTCAGCAATGATTCGGGTGAGACTTCTTCTCTTCAAAGGTGATGAAAATTTCATCACTCTATACTACTCAGTACCTTTTGTTGGTAACCTGAGAAGGACCCTGGTCTGATCAAACTTGCACCAAAAAAATGGTTTTGTTGTTGGGACATGCATTAAAATGGGACCTGTAGGGAGTATGGTTCCATGGATTCACAGATCTAATATTGACCAATGGTGGGAAAGAAACTGTGACAGCTTCATACGGAAAGAAGCGTAACTAAGGGGAAAATCAATGGAAGATACTCATGAAGTCATCTTTTACTCAGAAATATTGAGCAACTAGTGCAAGATATTATGGGTTAAGTTCCTAGAAGAACTTTTCCACTCGATACAGAGGCTTCAAGAAGATTTAGATTTCCAAGAACGAGTCAAGAGGATCTATACTTGGGACACAGAAAAGATTGTAGCACTTCTTCGACCAAATTGTCCAGTCACACGAGTGATTGATTTCTAGGTCAATGCCACATTAGAGGGATATATTATCAAGTTTTCAGTTGAGAACCACCAATATTTTTCACGCACAGAGGCAACTTTCAAGAAATACACAAGGGGAAGACTATTGAGAGAGATCCCCCTATGGATTAAAGTTTTCTTGATGGAAGAGGGGATGTTGACTATGTCCCCGATTGAAATGGCAATGTAAAAACCCTCGCTTGGGGTAGGGAGAGGCTGGGGTAGAGTCATGTACTGAAAGAGAGGAAGGGTTCTTTGAAAAATGGGGGGAAAACAACAAGAAATGGACTCAAGAGATGAGTGAGCCTTGAAAAGAGTCGCCATAGTTGAAAAGTGGTGGTGCGGAAAGATCAAGAAAGCAGCAAGATAGTCTAATAAGTTGTTAAAAGAAGTCAGACTTGGAGAAGTAGAGGAAAGACAGATGGAAGAGTTGTAGAAGATGAGAAGACAGGAAATATTGGCCAATCAAATATTAAGTGAGAGAGTAGTGCGGAAAGAAAGAAGTCCCCAGAAGGTTGGATGGGTAGGAGAAGGTGTAGACATAAGAGAGAAGGAAGCCAACACGAATCTTGAAAAATAAAGATAAGATTTAGCCCCGATGATAGGAGAGATCATGAATCCAGCTGAAGAGACTGTTCCAATGGAAGAAAATGAGACCCCCCAAATCAAATAAAATTGACTCGAAGCCAGTGGCGCCAACCCCGAATCGCCTATACCCCAAGTTTCTTCCATACACGTGGTAAGTTCAATACTACCTTCTCATGCTAGTTTTGTTCCAGTACAATTAGTTAGTCAGTCATAGCCAAAAAGTGTGATTACAGGAAGGATATTGGGATACCCTGATAGATCGCAAGCAGGACCGTTAGGGTTCATTTTGATAAGAGCACCAAGATCAGAAATGGTTGGTCATGCAGGAGGTTCAATTTCTCGATACCCATAATTTTGGGGTAAGGGAGATTAATATGTTGAGAAACACTGGTTCTTGGGTGAAGCAATATGGAGATCCAGAGGGACTCTGGATGTGAATAAGTTGGTTGAGTTCCAGACTATCTTGAGAGGTCACTCCCTCAAGTGGTACATGAATATCATTGAGTTAGTAGTGCCAGGAATGCAAGGTCAAGCGTTCACACTTGGATAGGTACTGACAAGGTTCATAGTAGAGTTCAAACTACCTTAGTCAAAACAACAGGCTCTATCTGAGTTGCACGAGATCTAACAATGGGAAGATGAATTAGCCTGGGAATACAGCCAAAAATTTAAAGACGTTGTTGGCCCCCAGTTTTGACCATGCTCTTTGCCTATATTATATACCACAGACCTCCATTTATATGCCAGTACCACCCTTTTGGCCTCGTTTTTACATAATTAACATCTCCCTACCATTCGATGGGGTTACCTAAGGTATCTTTGCATTTCAAGCTATTTTTATGCACTTTAATGCTTTAAATTGGTATTGGAACTAATATCGCTTGGATTAGGTACCACTTCTATTTTTGGAACAGGATGTCGGTACCAAGTACCAACTCGTACCCGTGGAGGTACCAATGGGGTCGCTCAAGATCTGCGCGTTATGGTGTGCGTTATGGTTCGAATGGGAGGCAGAGAGCTCGCATGACAGTTGGAGTCATCACCACAGGATGCTTGAAAGCCAATGATAAAACTGGGTCGAGTTTTCCTCATCGTTCACACTTCGTGACACTACGTGTCACGAAGCTGTGAAGTACATTTCAATTTGATTTCAAGAACTATTCTTGGATTGGGGATCCGTTTGTTTTACATACCTTTATTTTCGACTGTTATAGACAGAAGGATTGATATATAAACCCGGGATCACTTCTAAGAACAAGTTAGATTATGTTGGACTATGTTATGCTGTGAACCTATGTTTTTGAATATAGACTACTGTTGCGTTATGGTACCCGACTGTCTTATGATTTGAGTATTTCTTTCCTGAGTTAATGAAGCACGAAGTTTACACAGTGATCGTATAGAATGTTATAGTCGGCTTTGGTTACTACTTACAGCGTTTGTCCCATTTTGTTGGGCCCGCCAAACCGGTGCAAGTCGCTTCCTTATTTTGCAATAGATTTAGTTTTATGCTGTCATAGATTCAGTTCCTTTCTGCGTTTTAGAACTTGTATACGAGGTAGCTTACGCTTGTAGATTTAGTTGTTTTAGCACATTATCATTTGCTTACATGAATGGTATATCTGCAGCTCATAGTGTGTAATCGATTTGGTTGTTTCAGGATCGTATCGTTCTCCAACAGAATCATTTCCCACAGACTGTTATCTTTTACGTTGGTGAATATAAAACACATGTCTGATGCCTGTAGGGTTTAAGAGTACGAACGTGGTATTGTGT
>JZKD02S1905184.1:241071-257887 GCA_000966675.3 Picea glauca | reverse complement strand
AGTTAGTTATCAAAATTCAAGTTCTCAGAATAGGTGTGTGTTTTCTTCTTAGGATAGCATTCAGATAGAGACTAGACGCTTACCTGCACATACTGTGTATCAGCTCGAAGTTTACAAACCCTGGTTTGACAATTTAGTGTTTCAGGTCATTCAAAGCTTCAATTTAGCAGCTTGACAAACGTCGTAGAGAGGTTAGCACATCCAATCCATAAGGAACATCAAAGGGAATGGTACATTCAAGGATTGCTACCTTTGACCTATATTCCGCTAACATAACAATGGATAGCCACCTTAACAGATGCCTTGGAACAATCGATGAAGATTGAAGCCATGGAGGGATACCCTAGGAACTTGAGAGTGACCAGACCCCCAACAATTGCGAACTTGGCACAACTACAAGGGGAAATATCATCGCTGACAAAAAATATTCAAGAGTTGGTGATACCTAGACCAGGACGACCACAGTTCTGGTGCACCAGATGTTATATAGAAGGAAATCTGGTTAATGAATGTCCATGAATGAGGGGAATGGGACCTCCTCAAAATCCGATGGCACCCTCAGCAGGACCCATGGGAGGAGTTGCACAAGTGTCTACGAACTCACCATTCCATAACCCCACCCATTATCATGCTTTTCCAGGGAGCCAAGTAGCACCAACAGTGGAGAATTGTGAGATTTTCTGAATCCATGGGCATGGGCCAAGGCAATGCCCCATTCTGCATAAATATTTGATAGTACCAAATATAGTACACTGTGAGTTATGCGCATCTTCCATGCATACTACCAATCAATATAGAGTGTTGGATGAACTTACAGACAGGATGGACCGAACAACATTTAGGGTGAATGAAAATCCTCAAGGGCTAGGAAGAGGTCGAGGAGGTGGAGCCAGAGGAGATTTCGGAGGAGGAAGAACTGGGGAAAGAGGTCCAAGTAGATGTTATAACTATGATGAGAATGGTCACATGGCTAGATACTTCCCTCATCCAAGGCAGCCATGGTGCTCTCACTACAGAACCAATGGGCATGCGACTGAAGACTACCCATAATTAATTGAAAAATGGGAAGATAGGGCATGACAATGAGGAACTAACCTCATCATTTCATAAATAAAGAGATTTATTAAGGGACAATTTCCCAACCTCAACACTGTTACTCGAGGAGGAGCAAAGATAGGAGTTGATGTTGATACTCTACCCTAGATCTAGAAAGCAGCACTTAAAGAATATAGGTATGACCCTCTAAAACAAAAGTTGTTCTTTAAAGATGCCATAGAAGTATTTCAGAATAGTCCTAGCCCTGAGATGCAAGTAAAAACTGCACAACCTACTGTTTACCCTTAGATTGTGCAAGTCCCTTCTTCACCCACTGCACCCATAAACCTTGTAATCATACCGAGACAACCTGAGCAACCTCAAAATGTAGTTGACCTTTGGTTTCAATTATTTTCCAACGTTCTCGTGAATGATCAATTAATAAAGAATATGTGCAATGCGTTATACCTAGTTTTAGGGAATGAAGAACCCATAGAAGCATGAATAAGGGATAATATTCCTAAGAAGAGTACTCAGAGAGTGCAAAGAAGAAAAGTACAAACTAGAAAAGAATTCAGACTAGTAGCCCAGTTAGATGAATTTGAGATTAAGGATGTCATGTTGGATCTAGGATCCGATGTGAACATTCTTCCTAAGAAGACCTAGGAAACCTTAGGAAAACCTAGGCTGATGTATTCCCCAATTCAACTAAGAATGGAAAACCAATACTGTATTTTCTCCATAGGAAGACTGAAGAATGTGGAAATAGATGTTGCGGGAGTAAATAGAGTGGCTGACTTTGAATTGATTGAGATCATGGGGGATAAGGACCCTTACCTTACGCTACTTGGCATTAATTGGGCCTATGAAAACTATGAAGTAATTGACTTAAAGAAAGACACCATGACCTTTGAGGCTGATGGAATCAAGGTAGTTCAACCCTTGGATCCATATGTAGGACCTAGATATACAGATCCAACAAACAATAATATGGAGGGAGAAGACTTGGATTAGTTGTACATTGTAACAACAAGAACAAGAGATGATTACATAAACCCTACTACAGATGAATTAGTAAGTTGGAGGAGCATACAGTCAGTAGACAAAGATTCTGAATTGGCTTTTGCTAGTTGGAAACAAGGTTCGTATGAAAAATTCTTAAGGAGATGCACAACTGTTAGAGCAACCAGCTGGGTTGGGACTGAAGTTAGAGAAAATCCAGTATATGATGGTACCTCAAGACTCGACATTTTTATACTCAACATGGAATAAATGGTAGTAGAGGACCAAATAATCTTAGTACTATATGTAGCTCTCTAGGACACCCCTGCCAGATGGTGGGCCAATCATAAAGCCTTACTCAGATATTGGGACCATGCGAAACAAGCCATAAAGTATAGGTTTCAGAATAAGTGTCACACACCCATTGTGGGGCTTAAAAATTTCGTTCTCCTTACGGAAACAAACCCACTCTCCATGATTTCTAACTTGGAAAGTCGGGGAACTAGCCCCTTTTCCTTTGACAACCATCGTATATGACCGCAGGTTATGAATGAGCACCAATCACGTGATTGTGGGCATGGACAAAGGTGGTTTGAGTCCAACTTATTTTCCCCCTACAATCCACCACAAGCCACCATGTGTCTCTTTCTCAATATTGGGGTTCTAATTATGGCCTTCCCTCTAACCTTTGAAGTACAAGCACTTTCTATCCCCGCAATTCAATGTGACCTTTGATCTCACGATCTTGACGGTACTTTTAAATTGACGACTCAGATATGGCCCCTTTTTAAATCAATGGACGTGATTTTCTTTGAGACTTTGGCCTTCAGAGTTTTCAACTCTCAAACCTTGATTTCTCTATAGTGGCTATCTCCTAGAGTGGAATATATACTGACACCTATCCCTCACAAATGGATGGTTCAGATGAACTCCGACTCTCCGGCCTTCAGGATTGTTTTTTCATTACCTCCTCTTTATTCCAGAGTGATTTCTCCTGGAGTGGTAGATCGTTTGCCACGTGTCCTCTTCCAAATCAATGGTCCTAGGCCTCTTTGGGACTTCGACACTTTTCAACCAAGACCAGATCAATGGCCCTCAACTCCCTTCTCGATCAACGATTGAGATTCTACTTCAGGACTTCGACGCTTTCACCCTCTACTTTTCCTCCAAAGTATTTTGTACCCATAGTTCTAGATCGGGCGCCACGCATCCACCTTAATTTGACGACTCTTGTCCACTTCGGCAGTTCAGGCTTCGGCTATTTCAAACTCTCATCTTTCACGTTCTCCCAGAGTGGTTTCACTTGGAGCTCACAATCTGTCGTCATGTGCCCTTTGGATCTGATGTTCTAGATTCTCTTGGGGTCTTCGGGCTTCAGACCTTTCAATTCTCAAACTTCACTTTCGCTCGAAGTATGTGTATTTTTGTCACATGTCCCCCTTGAATCGGATGATTGAGAATTACTTCTGGTCTTACCCAAATTCCACAGGTTCACGCCATCTGTCCTCTGGATCTGACGGTTGAGATTCATTTCGGCTCTTGGGTATTCGGGAGTTTCAATTCTCAATTGAAACTCTCGAAGTGATTTCTCCGAAGTTACCGATCTGTCAACACATGTCTCCTGGCAATCAACGGTTAGGATCTACTTCGAATCTTCGGCTCTTCAGTCTTCGAAAGTTTCAAGCTTCTACACACTCATTTCTTTCGAAGTGCATTCACCTGGAGACTCTGATATTTTGACATGTACCCCTCTTGGAGATCAATGGACAGGACCTACTTCAAGTATTCGGTGATTCTACTCTCCCCCTGACCACAAAATCTTGCTCAGTAGTTGTCGATCTTGCACCACCTATCCCTCTTGGCGATGAACGGTCCCAATTCACTTTGAGACTTCGAGAATTTGGTCAGTCAACCCTCTTGTGCACACAAAGGTTAAAACTCATGCACTTTACCTTAGATCGGATGACTATCATCCCTTTACGCTCAGATTCGACGGTTAGGATATGTTCCTTTCCAACACTTCTCCTTTGTTTCCCTGTACATTGATATAACGCTTTAGGATTCTCCCCACAGTTTATCTGACGGCTGCGTTCGCTCCTCCTCCTGAGCTTATGACTTCTTCCAACTTGGAAGATTTTTGTGGATGTTCAAAGGCCTCATCCTTCATTCCTCCTATGAGCCTGGCTATCTTGGGTCTCGCCTTTGTTCTTGAAAACGTTATATTTTATGATATTTTCGATTCTCTTAGACCGACAATACCGAAGGACTCCGTTACTTTATGGATTTCCTAAGGGATCAGGACCATCCCTATCGTGACTATTCAAGGTTTGGAGGTCGTGATCCGACCAATTCCAGGGTGTCTGTCGATCGACAGTTCACCATAATTGCGGGGCCCCAATGTGCATTTTCTTTATCAGGGAGCTCACCCTCCAAAATATGGAAAGTACTAGCCCAACTTGGTCGAACCAGAGTCATCCATCTTCCAGACTGATGATATCAATGACGTTGGTGAATTGCGGGCCGTGAACTAGTGCATCCGCTACTTTCACCTTCGCACTCTGCAATGATTCCCCACCCTCGATCTTCGTTCATATATCAATGGTTCACAGTGATTATGGGGTTCAACCTTTATAATATGGGAAATGCTCACTCGACTCTAGCCTAATTCTAGTCGTTTATCTCCCATTTTTGACAAGATCGACGATGTGGGTTGATTGAGGGTCGTGAGCTAGCATGTCCTCTAATTTCACCTTTGTGCTTCGCAATGCTTCCCCACTCTCAAATTCTTAAGTCATCAGTGGTTTGGGTAAATTTATTATCGTACAACTTGACATCTCAAAGCTTCGAGCTCCAAGGTTCTTAAACCTTCATGAGATAACTCATTTTTATGCAGGGTTCCTAGACCCAAGTCATGTGGATCTTCAAATAACTCTTGCGTTGTAATCCCTGCTCTTAGTTGAGTTTTTGGTTGAGGACTTAGGTGCGAGTTCAAAGTCTCCTAGACTATTGTTCTAAAGGGAACTCCTTCCTAACTCATAGAGCTTCAAGCTTTGAGCCAAGGCAAGGTGAACTTGTGAGGTTACCAAATGATAGTTATGTCAAGAGGCATGCTCTGACTCTAGAATGGTGATGTAATCCCCTAGAGAAAGTGCCTTTGAGGGTTGAACGAGAGCATATGTAAAATAAAAAATAAGTATATGTTCTCAATGGAATGAATGTATACTCATAACTTGAACATTTAATACAGAAAACCATTTATAGATATATAAACACAAACACACACATACATCCATTATTTCCAACTCAAAGAATAAGGAATGAAAACACTTATCAGAACCATAAGACATTATGTGACTGTTGAAAGGGGTGTTTTTTTCCACCCAACCATAGGCTCAGTCACTCCCAATGGATTTATCACTGGCCACCCCCGAGCTTAGACCACGATGTTTTCATGATGATTTGAGATTCAATCTCTTTCTTCAATCTCAATGGAAGTTATGGATGAAGGTTAATCTCCTTCTCCCAACAAAAAAATAGATGGGGACGAAGGTCACTCTCCTTCTCCTGGCTCAGTCTCTACTTTCTGGGATCATAACTCACTTCCCTTATTCTCAGTCCTTCCTTGGACCCCGAGAGCTTCGGCTCTCGTCTCTGCACTCTTCACAGGTTTCCCCCCTCCTTTTTCATCCCCCCCACCATGCTTCCTTTCTTTCCTTACTCAACAATATTGTGTGTGGATCGAATCCCCAGTCCGTGGTTAGGTCTGAAAGCCTTACATATGGGCAGTCTGCCCCATCCCTTCATTAACTCTTGAGGAGGTCTTCCCACCTACCAACCTGACTGTAATTCATTCCTGGGTCGGTTGTTCTAATCCCGAGAAATTCAATCCAGCAAAGTACTGGTTCGGTGGAGGTTAATGCAACCCTTCCAAGTCACCTCCACCACCTTTTCATAGAATTCATGGTCTCTTCTTAGCATGTCCCCTTTCCAGTAGTCATGCAACACATATCCATTTTCTATTAAAATAATAGAATTTACATTCATCGACCTTTTATACAAAGGTCCATCAAATCAAGCATTCACACCTTTGAGTTTTCCATAATTCCCTGACCAATATAGTTATAATTACAAACTGGGGGAAATAGGATGTTACAATAAGGAGCAGCTGGAATCAGAGATGTAGACGGATCTCCAAGCAACACAACTGTTTAGTGGAGAATAGGATCCTAAAGTTCATATCAGACAATGTGTGACACAATGGCAAGTTGTGCATGCATTGGTTGGGACCATTTATAATTGCAGATATTCGACCCTCGGGAGCAGTCAGACTCACACAACTGGATGGCATTTTGCATCCAGGATGGGTGAATGGCACTCACCTGAAACCCTATATGTATCAGAATTGAGCTAAAAGGATTGTTTCTCTAGTTCATAGGAGCATGTACAATTGTTAGATTTGAATTTTCTGAAATTTTTGTAAATTTAGTTAATAAAGTTGATGTGCGCAGTATTGCGCTGTGACACGGTTCATTTTTTGTTTAACTGTTGTTTTGTGCAAAAATAATGACTCAACATTGTAGGATCAAAAGCTTAACAAATCCATTAATGACAACCTTTGAGTCATTGTGTTACTTAAATAATGACTAAAAATATTAATGAATCCGAATACAGTTTGAGTCCATATGCCACACAAACCCAGTCTAGTCACATCCTTTATTGTCATTACAACACCCAGTCTGAATTCACTTAAGCCATAAATCCACGATACGCAAAGATGTCATCAGTATTCATGCCAGGATTCCCACCCGTCAAATGAAAAGGTCTAAAACCGGCCACGTCCCTACCCAACTCACACAAGTAAATGCTTGGATCGGCTGATAGGATTTACACAGTTAACCCATCCCGTTGGACAAATCAAATCCAATTTGCATCCATACGGTCATGATCAACAACAATTATTGCTAAAATTACTACTAAGCCCGAGTATAAGCCTCTGAGAATTCACCATATCACCCATCATTTTCAAAAGAACTTAGTAATTTCTGAATTTTGAAGAGCAAGCAAGCATGTGCAAGTGTGAAACCCGTAGTCATGACCCCTAGCCTTAGTTCACCACAAAATTTGTGATAACTCAAAATCCACAATACTGAGAGCTACAAAAGTTGTGCCAGACAAGCCTTGCGACCCCCGAGTTGAGGTCATAGGTGATCTCAAGGGGAAGGTGGAGCAGGTCAAGCTCCTTGATCTGTACTTAACAGATCCATTATTTTTCCCCCATATGAACATAGACATTTTCTGGGATATGGATCCATATAAGCTAGGAGGCATGTAGTTCATGCCAAAACCAGAATTTCTCAACCTCTTCAACTTGACCATCATAAACCTCAGATACCTACCAGTATTCGGTACCACTAGTGAGTTTTTGCGGTGCACCAAATTCCTGATCAGAAGGGTGCATGACCAAAGTATCCGGCTGGATAGGCAGTATCCAATCCATGTTGAAGAAATTCATCAGCTTACCGGACTATCTTACAAAGGAGAGGATGTGTCGAAAGGATTCCAGGGTCTTGGTAAGCACAAAAAAAATAAAGGAGAGCCTAATCTCTACGAGAGGTTCAACACAAAGAGGGGGGGATGCACAGCAGTAATTGACCCCATACTACTTGAAATAGACAAGACGGTTTGTTACATCGTATCCAACAAGGTTATGAGATCATATTACAAGGGTAAATGCATTCTATATGCATTATCAGTAGCAGACTTTTGCGCCAATGGCGTCATGTTCAACTGGTGTAGTTACCTACTGGAGGAACTACTAGTGGCATGTGAGGAAGCCCAGGAGAAGGAAGGAACCTTCACCTATGGATATCTGTTGATGGCATTCACAATGCTCAAGTGGTAGCCACCTATGGGAAGGGAATTGGTGCTATCAGACAAGGGGCACATGGCGAAGATGTTTGAGCCCTGGCAGTCCAAGACAGATTCAGAGAATGTATTTTTCAAGACTGTGATGTTTTATAAGTGGTACAATATCCTGATAGATGCAACACAAAGGTTGTGCATCCCATGGGAGCTCCTCAATTGCAGCACAACGAATATTTCCTTCAGCATGAACCAGCATCATACATTTGTATGGCTGAGACATGTTAGCAGGGAAGACTTCCATTCAAGGATGTTGTTGTTCTACCTAGATGAGGAGGCCTTCGACAAAGAGGTAATGTCATGGCTAGGATTTAAATGAAACCTACGCAAGTCAGGGATGCACTACATTCTTCCTGCAGAGATGTTGAAGAAGAAAGGAAAAGAAGCAGGGTAGGACCGAGCTCAGGCTCATATCCATGGAAGAAATAATCTCTATCACAATCAAACTTTGATGGGGAAGATGAGACATAGCCATTGGAGTGTAAGAAAATAAAATTGTCGGTCTTCCATCCACTGCCAGATAAAGTTGTGTTGATAGGTGAGGATATCGACAAGATCTTGAGTGTTGAGTTCGTTACCGAAACAGCAGTGAAGAAGCTCAAAACTGGGGTTTCACCGAATAAACCTCTGAACCCCAAAACCATTGCATCGATCATCCCCTGCACCCGTGCAACGGTCAGAGTAGGCCCCATCATCCATATTCAGGATGACCAGGAGCCTAAAACCTTTCCATCCACCATCATCACTGAGCACCTTCTGTCATCACCACAACCCCAGTCGCCACCCCCAAAAACCATCGGTCCACCCCAAACCACAAACCTAGAGCTAATGCAGCTCGATCAACTAGAGAAAGCAGAGTGAGAACTCCCAGAAACAACCCAGGAGTTCCCTAATTCGAGACCAGCAGTTTCTGGTCCAAACCCTGAAGTACCAGAGAAGAGCCTACAACTGACTGGTCTCAACCCAGACATCTAGGACCAGCAGACTATGCCTTTTGTGAAAGAAAAGAACACCCAAACCATGGAGGAGCCGCATGCTCAAAACAATCAACACATCCTCTCACCCACCAAGGTTGAGGGTGCCCAAGAAAACAAAATGCAGGAAGTAGATGCAACAAACAAGAAGGAGATACTAGAGGTTCAGAAGGAACTAGAATAAACACCCAGACAAAGCACGACATCCACGCGAGAACAGATGGAGTAGGTTCTCCAGAACCCTTAGCAATGCGCAGAGATGATGTAGCTATGCATAGCCAGAACATAGGTTTTGACTCTCTTTCCCTCAATGCTAAGGTTGAGAATTACACCAGGACCATCAACAGAGGAGGAGGTAGAGACCTACTCGGAGCATTCAACAACCAATGTACTTCCACTATAGACACAACCCCTGCATCTGTTGACCTTGCACAGTGGCCAGCTACGCACTTGTTTGGACTGATCAGAGCATCAACTGATCAACTAGAGTAAAGGCTCTAGCAAGCTGAGAGGTATTCTGAGGTCGCAAGGGAGGGAGCGTTCCTTGCGCAATCAAGACAAAAAAAGGAAGAGGCCAAGGTCCAAGTTGAGCAAAGATTGGAAAGAGTGGAAGAAAGGCTTGTTAAATCCTGGCTGGAGATTCACAAGGCCGCACTCGAATTGCCTGAAGCTAGTGATGCAGGTGAGCTAGAGCATCATATTGAGTTGATCCAAGGAGCATGGACACAACTTTCCATTCATGTTGAGAATATGGAAGCATAGTTACAACAGACTCAGCAAGAAGTAGAGCAATAGCCTCAGAAGCTGCAGGAAAAAATGCAGAAGATAGTATTGGAAGGCAACAATGCCCGAGAAACACTACAAAATCACACTGCGTAATGCACTAAGATTTTCAAGAAGTCAATGATTGGATGGGAATCATCACCAGATGCAACCGAGTCTTGGAGGATTTGCACACCAAAATCCAAGTGTTGAATGAATAATTTGTGGCCACGATGGACCTGTTGGAGAAACAACAAAAGTTTGACCAGATCCAACAGGCGAACAATGAACTGAATGCCCTCTTTGAGGCACAGTCTGTAGCAAAGAAAGAGTTGCATGAATTTTGACCTATCATTCAAAAAATGTATATGCAGATGCATCAAGTTGACACAACAATAGATTCTGAGTGGAACTCGTTGGTCACGTCCAAGCCAAAGGGGTGTAGTACATAAGCGACCCAATAGTTCGTAGCAGAGGCATGACTCCTTGCTAGGAAGTAGCAGGATAAGGTTGGAAATTTTCAAACAGTAAGGGAGAAAGCCTTTGATTTGGTCCTAGAGTTGGGCCCTTAATTTGGAGAGGTATAAGAAAAGAAAGCACAAGCAAAAGAGCAGAAGAAAGAGGGAAATGAGGAAAAGGGAAAACAACAGTTGCTCCTGGAAGCTGGGAAAGAACCAAAAACTTGACTTGAGGGCAATTCAATGTTTGTGGTCAAAGCCTATTGGGCCCTTCATTTTTGGGATAAGGAATTGTGCAAGTGTTGTCCTAGTACGAGTTGTGCAGATTAAGAAGAAGCTTGACAGCAGAGTAAGAAAGAGCAACATAAATCATATGCGAAAAGGATAGCACAACGCCAGCTAAGAAAAAGCGGTTGCAATAGAACAAGAAAGCATGCAAGTCGATACAGAAGACACACAACCTAGCTTATATATAGGGACGAACAAAAATTGTAAGGGGTTCGTTCAATGTTGAGTCGTTCGGTTGTTTTTATTGTTCGATCAAATTGTGATTATGTTCAGTCCGATCTTCCCCCTCTCTACAGGGTTTTTGTCAGTTGAGTCAAGTAAAGTTCTGAGTCTGTAATGTAGTTTGTACCCTTTTTGAGAATAGAGCTATGTGACAAGAGTCCAGAGCCAATAGTTTGTAATAGAGCACTACTATATGTTTATGAGAATGTAATTGAAGGAATATTCTAAAGATAATACAAGGAAAGATATAAATTTTCAAAATATGTTGTGTCTTCTTATGTTTTAATTATGCATTAGAGTACTTATTTATGGTATATAAGTTCCTCATGATGGTGATGTGTTTAAATTTTTTCCTGCAATAGAATTAGATTCTCTTCTTGCACACATAAGGTTCATATCTGGTTGATGATTAGATGTCTTGCTCAAGATCAGTTTGAATATTTAAGGTTCTGTGAATCCTCCTAAGTATTTTCCTTACCCTTCCCTATCTATTTTTCTTAGCAGTTCTTCGAGTGAGACTTCTTCTCTTCAAAGGAGATGAAAATTCCAGCACTCTAGACTACTCGGTACCTTTTTTTGGTAACCTGAGAAGGACCCTGGTTTGATCAAACTTTCACCAACATCACCAAAGGACCATTGGTGATAGAAAAAGGAGAGAAGGTAGGTACATTGTATTTATGTACTAGTAATACCAACTCTTCTATCTCTTTAGCTTCTACAGGACTGGATACACTACTGTGACATAAAATATTTGACACATGAGTGAGAAGGGGATGTAGATACTTCACAAAAGAATTTTTTTTCCAGATCTTAAACAAATTGATTTGGATTTCTTTGAGCATTGTGTTTATGGAAAATATAAGAGAGTCATATTTCTCAGAGTTAGAAAAGAAAATAAG
The DNA here is from genome assembly GCA_000966675.3 of Picea glauca. Taxonomy (NCBI): domain Eukaryota; kingdom Viridiplantae; phylum Streptophyta; class Pinopsida; order Pinales; family Pinaceae; genus Picea; species Picea glauca. Next base: position 246,325 of record JZKD02S1905184.1, on the reverse strand, counting down.
AGTGAAAGGTTAGAGCTTGTGCATACAGATGTATGGGGACCAACGCAGGTATCATCTCTTGTTGTCTCTCATTATTATGTTACTTGTATTGATGATGCAACTAGAAAAACTTGGTTTTATTGCATTCGACAAAAATCTGATGTTTTGGATACTTTTAAGAAATGGAAAGAATTGGTTGAGAATGAAACGGGAAAAGGGTTGAAGTGTCTTAGATCAGAAAATGGAGGTGAATATGGTTTGATGATTATTGTTCATACCAAGAAATTCGTAGAGAGAATAGACTTCCATGAACACCACAATAAAATGGTGTGTCAGAAAGGATGAATAGGACAATCATGGAGCGTGCAAGGAGTATGAGATTGCACACTGGTTTTCCCTTACAGTTCTGGGTAGATGTTGTAGATATCGTTGTTTACTTAATAAAAAGAGGAGCTTCAATCTCTTTTGATGGTAGAATTTCAAAGGAGGCATGGACAGGTAAAAAGGTAAACTATTCATTTTTGAAGACTTCTGATTGTGAAGCATTTGTCCATAATGATAAAGAAAATAGAACAAAGCTTGAGGAAAAATCCAAGAAGTGTTCCTTTATTGGATACGATGTTAATGATTTTGGTTACTACTTATGGGATTGTGAAAATCACAAAATCATTACGATTAGAGATGTGATATTCAATGAGAAGGTCATGTACAAAGATTAGTTGCAGGGAAATATACAAGAAAAAGAAAAACTAGAATACACGATGCTTGATGAGATCACTGAAAAAGAAATTTCAAAGTACCAGAAAGTCAAAATGTACAACAACAGGAGCAACAGGTACCTAAAATTCCTGGAAGTGTTGTTACAAGATCTACTAGGTTAAGTAGACCCCCTAAACGATATTCTCCTTCATTGTATTATTTATTGTTGATGATTCTGGTGAACCGGAATGTTATGAAGAGGCAATGAAAGTAGACACTAAAAAGAAGTGGGAGCAAGGCAAGAAAGAGGAAATGGATTCCCTGGTAAATAACCAGACTTGGGATTTGGTTCAGTTTCCTACAGAAAAAGATCATTACAGAATAAATGGGTTTACAAGTTGAAGGAAGAAGATGGAGGCAAAAGGTGGTACAAGTCTAGACTTGTTGTAAATGGGCTTGCACAAAAGAAAGGTATAGATTTTGATGAAATATTTTCTCATGTTGTTAAAATGACTTCAATGAGGACTATTTTAAGTCTTGTGGCAGTAGAAGATTTACATATTGAACAGTCATATGTAAAAACCACTTTTCTCCATGGGAATTTGGAGGAACAAATTTATATGTAGTAGCCACAGGGGTATGAGGTCAAAGGGAAGGAAAATTTGGTATGCAAGTTGAAAAAAATATTGTATGGCCTAAATCAAGCTCTAAGGCAGTGTTATTTGAACTTTGACGGGTTTATGACAGAACAAGGTTATATTAGATGGAATTCTGATCACTGTGCTTATTTTAAAAGGCTAGAAAATTGAAGCTATATTATCTTGCTATTGTATGTAGATGGCATGCTTGTTGCAGGGTCTAATATGCAAGATATAAATATGCTCAAGAAGAAAATATCTAATTCATTTGCGATTAAGGATTTGGGTGTTGCAAATAAAATCCTTGGTATGAGAATAACAAGAGACATGAAAAATCACAAATTGACATTATCTCAGGGTGAGTACATAGAGAAGGTGTTGGAAAGGTTTAGAATGCAGAATGCAAAACTAGTTAGTAAAACTTTGGACAACCATTTCAAATTAACTAAGGAAATGTGTCCCAAGACACAGGAGGAGATAAAATACATGTCCAGGGTCCCTTATTCATCAGCAGTTGGAAATTTGATGTATGCAATAGTTTGCACAAGACGAGATATTGCACATGCAATGGGAGTTGTGAGTAGGTATATGAACAATCCATGTAAAGAACATTGGGAGGCAGTAAAGTGGATTCTCAGGTATTTGAAAGATATCGTTACTTATGCATTATGTTTTTGAGGTTCAAACATTGTTCTACATGGATATGTTGATTCAAATATGGTAGGTGATAAAGATAGCAGGAGGATCACCACAGGGTATGTTTTTACTATAGGTGGAACGATAGTAAGTTGGATTTAGAAACTGAAAAAGGTTGTTTCACTTTCAATAATAGAAGCAGAGTATGTTGTTTCTACAAAGGCTAGTAAAGAAATGATTTGGTTATAGAGGTTTATAGAGGAATTGAGAAAGAAGCATGAGAATAGAAGGTTGTACTGTGACATGAGAGTGCCATTCATCTTGCAAAAAACTCGGCCTTCCATTCGAAGACTAAGCATATACAAATCAGGTACCATTTCATATGATTCGTCTTGGAAGATGGAAATTTGAAGTTGGAAAATATACACGCTACCCAGAATCTTGTAGACATGTTAACAAAGGGACTAACCAGGGAGAAACTGAGTTCCTACTCAATTTTAGTTCGTCTTCAAGCATGAAGGCAAAGATGAGAAATTTTCCAGGTCCAAGAAGGATCATATTCCAGCAAATACATCAGTGGTGGAGTTTTTCAGATCAGTCTCCAAGTGGGATATTGTTGGTTGTGGAGCCTGATTTTCTTCTTGATTTAGAGGCCTTTGTTTTCAGTTGTGTTTATAACCAACGAAGAATTTACACCCCATAATATTGTACACCCCTCCATGCAGGGGAGTTGTAGGGGGGATTTCCCCCCTGCAAGGTCTAGGGAGGCGACCCCCTCCCGACTAGGGGGTCCGGGGGAAAGCATGCCCCTGAAGGAAAAATTGCCTTGTAAATGTATATCGTAATTTCATAGTAGATCTGGATCATTCATTATAAGGTCACAGATCTGATAGTAGAATTTATGTTAGGTTTTTTTTTCCCTAGAAGGAAACCCTCTTTTATGAGGGAAATGTATTGTGGCTATGTATCATTGTGAATATTGTATTCCGAGAGAGGAGACTGTGAGAGAAAGAAGAGGAAGTTACAACGGGTGTGTTGTAGGTTGTATCCCTTCATTTGTTGGAAAATAATAAAGGAAGGACCTAGAAATTTCTCTGGTGGACATAGCCCACACTGGGTGAACCACATATATCTGTGTCTCTATTGTATTGTGTATCTTCTATGTTTTATTTCCACATTTGTTTTTATTTTATTGCTTCATGATCATGTTTTTCTAACAAAAATATCTACCTAGAGTAGAGTGGATGAGAGTAACCTTCAAACCTTACTAAGAACCTGAGAAGAGATTCCCTAGTGATATCATGTCTTGGAACGGCGGTGGCCAGAGTGCTAAGAATGAATGCCTCTGTGCCTACGGTTGGGTGGAAAGGTGAACACCCACAGTCAATTTGGTACCTCTAACTTACAATACAGATAATTATTTCACATATTCTGTGTAATTGAATTGAAATGAGTGATTGGACGTATGTGATTGTGTTAGAGATGTGCATTGCATGATTAACCGTAATAATGCTTGTTTTCATTTGTAACTCCCACATTCGTGTGATTGTAGGATGACAAGTTTGGTGCATGCCTTGCATAGTTGAATATAATTATCTTGTAATGTTCTGAGACAAATAAAGTAAACCTCTATATGTGTTTTCTATGTACATAAGGAATATAGGTATAGAAATAAAGGTAAATATGTAATTTGATGCAGTGATGGTTCCAAGAGAAGGGAAATTAGATCCATAGGAAAATATTGACGATCCCCAAAAGGGATGTAATGTTGCAATAATGGAAAAATATATTACCTTGTTTGAATGGTAGAATTTATGACTCTGATGGCCTAGTAGCCTGAGGAAATTTGAAGTAAAAACTTGAATATCATATTTGGTAAATGGTTTTTTTCTGCTTACTTTTGTTTAGAGAAGGAAAATTGTTAGAAATGGGTTTTTAAATGAATCTTGGGGCATAATACTTTGGCCTCTATGCTGGTTAGAAAATCCTCAAAGGGATTTATTAAGGATCAATTTCACAAATATATAGTCAGGACAGGCTCTACGGGATTATTTAGGTCACGTTGATCCCTCAAAATTACCTTTTTCCTATATATATTTGAATCTTTGTAGATGAAAGGTTATTCCTTCAAACCATTTTCTTTTCCAAGTGACCTCAAGCTCGAGTCCACGAACTTGAGAAAATCTCGGTTAAAGATTTAAGAGTATATCACTTAGGAGCTTGTCAAAGTTTTATATGACCAGGACCCTGGCAACCTTGTGCTACGCTCAAAAGGAGATAAGATATCTGAGCTTTGGGATTTCAGAGGTCCAGGGCTCCAGGATGTTAGAGCTTCACAAAACTCTAATCCTGTCGAAGGTAACCTGTCGAAATGGTGACTAGACAGTGGACCAAGAATTGGTGGTTTCCTATTTGTTGTTGTTTGATCCACTTTGTTGTTAAACCTTGACCAAATTTTCAGTCGTGAAGTAATGCAAGTCATCGATCCAAGAAACATCGAGATATTTATTGTCCGTTGGATATAATCCATGGTAAATTCAACATTGACTCACTCCGAGAGTGAAAAAGCGTTAAATGGATAGAATCCCCGAATGTTGAAGTCATGAAGTAACGTGGGTTGTAGATATAAGGGCCCTTCGAGACCCTCCTCGACCTTTGTATAGAGCTTAATGGAAGGATAGGGCAAGCGATAATGTTGACTGATAGTAAGAATTTGTATCCCCTTTATGACATATTTGATAGGTAAACCTTCGGTACTTAAATGGGTTAAGAACGGGAAAGGTCACGAACTCACGAAGTCCCGAAGTGGTGAAATTTTTCCAATCGTCAGATCGAGGGGAGGAGTTCAGAAGCAATGTGACTCGTTGATCTGAGGATCGATTGGGAACCTTTCTTGACCATTTGATAAACTAGTGGAAGGATAGCGTAAATAATTTGACAAAGTCTTTCTCCGGGAAATGTAAGGTGCAAGGGGTGGGAACATCCTGAAGTGTCGAAGGCCGAAGTACGTGGTGGGAGTTCTAGAACTTCAAAACTTTGGGAAAAATTTGAGGATGTAGGAAGGATGTGTTAAACATTGAAGCATTGAAGTTCCCTTCTTGAAGTGTCCAACTTCGATTGGAAGAGACTACGTACACTATGATGATGTGGCATTAAGGATAGTCCCATGTGGCATTGTGGGATTAGTTGACAAGTTGAGTGGGGTCTAGTAGGACTCGTAAACCTTAGGCGTCGAATGGATCTTAAGGTCAGGATATCTTGTGTGCATCAAGATCTTCCATCAAGGGAAAGGGAATATTCCT